>HF972863.1:45750-56979 GCA_000604185.2 Neurospora sublineolata FGSC 5508 | reverse complement strand
CTCAACCTCCCCTCCCCCTCCCCCACCGCCCCCAAATCCCCTCGGCTTCCACCTTCTCATCTCCCCCATCCTCAACGCCTACCCTAACCAACGTCTTCCTCCCTTGGTCCTCCAGTTTCCCCCAGGAACTACTGCCGCCGACACAACCGATTGCATCATCAACGCCGTCTGTACGAACCTGCATGATTTCTCCCTTGACAATGGGACGGAGAGGATGAGGCTTGTTTCGAGTATCCATAACTCGCCGCCGCCAGGGACGGTAGGGGCGTCTGTGGAAAGGGTAGCGGCGGAAGCAAGCGGAGTGAATGGAGGGGGCAGTAATCATAAGTACGCCGTTTTGTCAGGCTTGCAGTTCCCTCAGGTGGGGGACTGGTTGGTCAAGCTTGTGGTTTGGAGAGCGGGAGTGAAGGTGGTGGAGGTCGAGGCGGGGCTGGTGACGGTTTTGGTGAAGGAGGTTTGGGAGGGGCTGTCTGAAGTGGTTAGGACATTGGGTACGTACGTAGGTGTTCGTGATGATATCTTTGCGGTAGAGGTAGAGTGGGATAATTTTGGTTGTGTGAAGTACGTTTGCTAACGAATGGGTTGTTGGTCCTGTACAGCGGACTACGATAGGGACTTTCTAAGGTCTATTGGGGTGTGGTGGTCTTTTTAGATGCGGGTGGTGTTAGTTTCAGCTTCCTGCTTAAGCGCCGGTACATAGCGTAGAAACTCGTGGATATCGGGTTTAGGGTCTGCGGCAAATCTCTTCTCCGGGCCACGTATCGATCTGTCGTGTCCAAGTAGTCAGAGCTGCTTGCCAGGATATGTGAGAAATAAATGCAACGGAGTGCCGTAGTCCTTCGGCGTAAGTATGTGCATTGCATTCATTTTTCGCACAACCTGCTTGCTTGCCTCAGAATTGGGGATTTCAGAGAGAATGATGCAGGAATTTTCTGCAGACCCCAAATCCGGTATTCACGAGTTTTTACGGTATCAGCAAATCAGCAATGCGAGAGCGAGAATGAAGGGCCGAGCAAGTTGCATGCTCGATGTGGACCTGGTATTATGACTGGTTTCTTCTACGTTCTCTTAACCGCAATCCTGCTCTGGATGATGTATATGCTTCAGGGCTTTCGGACGTTGCTGCATTTTTATGGCAGCCTCTTGGACAAAACAAGATCCCCGTCGTGGCGTGCCTTCCCTCTGTTCGGCCCAAGAAAATGCGGGTGGTTTGGGTGCAGCTCAGATGCAGACGGTCGGCCGAAACAAGCAGCATGCTCAGCCTTGGTTTCTCAGGACACAGTTCCTTGCTTTATCTCCAGTTACACTTCAACATAAAACCCGCAGTTTCCCTTCGAACACCATCGCCCCAAAACCTTTTCCTTCTTCTCGCATACTCCACACCAATACTTGATTCTCTTGAAATCAGCACCATCAGTCACATTATCTGTTGTATTCTTCCAGACTTCCACCATACTTCTTGTCTATAACACCCACTTACCCATTTTACGAAAGTGCCTATCGTGATCACAGTCATGGTGCCTTTCAACTCGCATACCTCTTCCAACAATATGGACCTCCCTATCGACAATCCAATGGACCAGTCTCGGCCACCTAATGGGGAGGACTCGACAACGGCGCCTTTTACTTCGCATTCCTTTTCGAACGACATGTACTTCTCTGTTGACAATGGAATGGGCCAGTCTCAGTCACCCGGGGCAGAGAACGTGAACTGGATGAATGGATTGAATCTAATAACAGAAGGGCCGATTCGGTCGCCTAATGCATCCAACGAACATCTTCAAACTCAGACGCAAAGTAGGTAACTGCCTCCCAACCGTTATCTCTCGAGTAATCCGAGACTAACCTCACCCAGTCGAGCCACAGGGGACGCAACAAGAAGCTCAAGAGCAGCGGCAATCTATGTCGTCCACCGAGTTTGATCGAATACTTGCCGAGAATAACGCAGCAGTTATTGAGAATCACCAAGTTCGAACCGATGGAACGTTCAAGGCTGAGGGATTGGGCACAAAACTTAATCAAGCCGAATGGCAGGAATTAAAGGGACACAACATACTGCTTCACAAAGCAGTTGGAGATCTTCATCTAGAGTCCATCACCAACTACCAATCTCTACTCAAAGAGCTACAAGACCACAGAAGCGCCATCGAAGTCCTGACAAAACGGATGGAAGAGTCTCTCAATCAAGAAACATTGTCTGCTGCTGTACAACCCCGCTCAGATCAGCAAAACATCCAACATACATTGTCTCCTGGCACACCATCACACCCCGCTCTGCATGAGATCCAACCTTTGCAAGAAAACGAACAACAAAGGGTACAAGGATCCGCTTCAGTAGAGGTTGAACTGGCGGAGGAGAAAGAAGCCCGCCAACAGCTGGAATTGTACTGTCACCGACAGATACAAGAAACAAACCGTTGGAAACTGGAGGCTCAGAAGTATTCAAAACAATGCAAGCAGTTGCAGAATCAGCTTTCCATGTTGGTACAGTCACCCCAAGTCCAAGGAGCGCAAGTCCAGCAACTTCGAGCTCGGCAACTTCAACCTCCGCAACTCCAAGCTCAGCAATTTCAATCCCCTCAAACCCAAGTTCAGCAACTCCAAGCTCAGCAGTTTCAAGCCCATAGCCCCAGAGTCCAGCAACTCCAAGCTCAGCAATTTCAAGCCCATAGCCCGAGAGTCCAGCAACTTCAAGCTCAGCGACTCCAAGCCCATAGCCCCAGAGTCCAGCAACTTCAAGCTCAGCAACTCCAAGCCCGTAGCCCCGGAGTCCAGCAACACAGAGGTTAGCAACCCTTTCTGGAGCGGCCATTTGAGCAAGATCATTCGCCGCGACCTCAATCGCAACCGCCGATCAACTTACACCAGCCGACGGTCTTCCAAGATGGACCAAACGGAAAAGTGAGTGATTCTCAAGAGTACCTCCAACAACTACATTCACCGAATCAGTTTTCACGTCTCCGGAGGGGTTCCAGTTTTCCAGAAGTTGTTTGGCTTGACCCAACAAATGACTGAGGAAGCTGAGAAACTAACGCTCGAAAAGAAGGTAAAATTCGAGAAGAAGGGAACGCACGAGAAGAAAAGAAATCCCGAAAACCACAAAAGAAAACTTCAAGATTTCAACGCCGTACAACGCGAAGAGAAAGCCCGGGAAGCAAAAAAGAGAAATTTACAAAACCCTAGTCTAGTGGCGGCAGATTCTGCGCTATCCAAGAGAAAGAGGGGGAGACCAAGGAAGGAAAGGTGATAGGTAGTAGTCGCCGAAACCCCTTCACCGGAACGGAACACAAGCACTCTTAAGACGAGAACGAGACTCCTGCTGTTGGAAGGCGGAGGTGAATGGCAAAACGCATATGTTCGGTGTTGGGAACATAACTTGATGCCATTAGCGCAGGGAAAGGAGGCACTACAGCGCTTGCACTGTCATGGTTCGGTATATGGCCCCTGATAAAAGCGAAACGATGGGTAAAAATCATGAGGCTGATGAGGTCGTTGCGATGGTTTACAAAAAGCGAAAGAACGAAAGTCCAAGGGAGAAAAAAAAATGGCGGCATAATACACGTTGATGTCTCTTAAAGGCAGGATGAGGGTAATAGGTTCTGGATGAAGCAAGTTGGATTCATGGTCCCGCGGGAGAGCACTATCATGTGTTGTGTGTCAGCGTTGATGAAGTCGAATTAAGAGTAGAATCTTTTCTTTTTGAGTAAAAACATTGGGTTATCAAGTAGCGTAGTCTAGGTACCTAGACACCACCTACCTACCTGTTACGTTTATCTCTGGTCACAACCACCCCTGTCGAAGTGAGAGAAACTATGTGTTCATCGCAGTGAAAGTTGGCCGTAGACAACAATCACAACCACAATCTTGTTTGATATGGGTCTGAGTGCCGGGGACGAACGAGGATGAACAAATTTGCTTGAGGAGGGAGGGTATGGCAAACAAGGGGGAGGCGATACAAACTAAGATTGTCGGTAGCCATTTGGAAGAGGAATAATTTGTTGTAATAAATGATACCAGTTCGAATAGAAGACCACACTGCATTTCAGCGTTTGAGGTGTCGATGTCCATCCAGCATTGTGATGTGAAGACGTCCAGTCCCTCGAATAACATCCAAGCTCCCTGTCCCTCCTATTTGTCCTGCACAGCAACTCAAAGTTCCCTTAGAATCCATCTTCCCTACCGCTTGGCAAAAGGGGCTTGCTTGGCCCGCTCTGCCTCTGACAATCAACGTTGAGGCAGATAGACAGACGTTCGAAGTCACTTCATGTATCACCGCAGGCAGGCAGCTGCCGGCTTTGGTATGTATACGCGCTTGATTAAAAAACAATAAACTGAACATCTACCCAGACAAAACAACGCAAGTGAAGTGCTGATGTGACCAACCGTCCAACGCCAATTTGGTGATCTCGCTTGTTCCCATCAAAAACCGCCCCAGTTCACCTATAGCACCATTTCAACCAGTATTCTAATCCCCCCCTTTCACCTTTATAGCAAGTTATAGCAAAGTTATAGCAAGTCTAGGACCACCAACTACCAAAGCTTTCAATGAACCATATCCCAACGTTTCCTGTTTTCATCTTCCTCAACCCTTTTACCAGAAACTGCACCATCCTATGTAGTGCTGGCACAGGTTCTCAAGCTTGGTGGCCTCGATGATCAGCTTGTTGACCTGATCAGTAACGTTGAGCTCCTCATGGGGCTTGAAGTCGCGACCGGTGAGCTTCTGTTGCACGCGGTCCAAAACCTCGAGAGCACGCGCATTCTGGACCTCCTGCTGCTCTTGCTGATTGTTACCATGGCCATTAACCATGCTGCTACCAGTCGGATAGATCGCAGACGAATTGGTGCGGGCACGGGAGCGTCCGGGGTTAGCGGACATACCCATTCCATGCCCATCCGCGCCGGGAGCAGCCTGAGCTGCGAGGAACTCGGTGGGCGCCACGGGAGCGTCAAGGATGGATGGCCTGCGAGCGCGCGGACCAGGACCACCTGGCATGGCCACCTCACGCTCGGCGTTGAAGTTGGGACCAGGCGGGCTGGTAGGGTTGGTCAAACGCCAGTTGAGCAAAGGATCGTGAATGAACTAGTTCGCGTATTAGTTAGCAATCCCAATGAGAAAGGGGGGACGAAGCAAAGAATACTTACAGCTTCAAGGACAGCCATGACACTCTCCTTATTTTCGCGCAACACCCTCATCACATGCTCACAAGTGGTACGGAAACTACCCTCTATGTTACTAACTTCCATAGCATATGTGAGCATACGAGTCAGTCTGAACGGCACCCGCTCAGGGTATTTCTCGCGCTTCATGGCTACTTCGAAGCAGTCACCGAAATCAATGTGAATGATCTTGCCCGTAATACGGTCAAGCATCAAGTTGCTAGGATGGCGATCGCCCAAGCCGAGGATATAGCCGACCATCGACATGACACCAAGAGAACGTGTGTAGTTGGTTCTCCGATCCAGCCAGGCCTCTGATGACTTGCTCTTCAACCACAGGACACGGTACAAATCTTGACCGGTCGTATTGTCGAGAGCGTATCCGAAGACCTCGACCTTTTGCATAAGCGTAAGGTTATCGTAATCAGGAGCCATCTGCAACATAATACGATGCTCGATGTTAAGGAGAATCTTTCTGGAATCTCTATACTCCCGGATCAACTGATGGACAGTGTCACTGTTGGGAACCCAGCCGAGAAGACCAGAGTTCTGTGAAAGAGGAATGGCGGGGTACCTCTGAATGTTGAGATGTCTCTTGAAGCATTCGGAGTCGTTGGCCAACAAAGTATTGCAAAGACCGAAAAGCTGCATGACACGCTCATCTTGACGGATATCTTCGTGTCCCTTGAGAAGGAAGGTGTATGTCTTGCCATCGCTGCCAACGATATCGAGCTTGCGAGGCCGTTGCTTGGAGCTGATCACGCTGAAGGTGGCGTCAAAAGACATGATCCTAACAACCTCCTGGCCACTGCGGTACGTTCCGGGCACAGCAAGTTCGAGATCCTTGGCGTTTAGCAAATTGGGCGAGCAGTAAGCCAACTCGAGGGAGGTCATCTGCGGAAGTTGACGGGTGATGCGACGGAACACCGTGTAGTAAAGGTCCCATGCCTGGTTAAGGTCATTGGAGTCTTGTGTCTCTTGATATTGACGGCACCAATCCCGCGCTTCGCTTAAATCACGGCCAAAGGTCTGGGCGAAAGAGATCTCTCTAAGAGTTTGCGGGCCAGCCTCCAGCAACTCGTGAAGCGGCTCGAGGGTGGCAAACATGCCCTCAATATTGTGGTCGCCGAAGTATAAGCGCGAAGCCTCCTCGAGAGCCTCGTGCCAAAGCTCGTGCCATAGGACCGCGACGCGAATAAGCTCACCACTGACAATTTCAGCTTGCTCGACAAGGCGGAGACTGTGTTGACGCATGCTTTCAAGAATTTGGTTGGCCGACCGTACTCTACGCGTGTTGTGCCAAGACTTCCTTGCTACCGTCAACGGATACACCAGCGCCTGTGGGTGAGCACGGCCAACGTCGGCCAACAATCCATGGACTGACTGTTGGACCCTCTTGTGAGGCTGGTTGATTCTGGCAATCAACTGGGGGATCACCTCAAGCCAGGTATCAACGCTAACACGCGTGAATCCCTCAGTAACGGCGTTATGAACATCGATGTGGCCACCATGAGTGAGCCACAAGGCCAAGAGGCGCAGAGTGTCCTGCAAAGAGCTGCCAGAGGACAGTGCAATGGACTCAAAGAATCCGCGAACAGCAGGCACCACGTATTGAATGATGTAGTGCTGCTCCCCATTGTTGCGTACATCAACCTCACGGTTTGCTGTCAGGTACTGAACGACTTCGAAGTTGGCCAGAGCCCATGCGTGCCAAGCCTTATACCACTTGTTGTTGTAATGGGTAGCCTTGTAGTAGCAGTCAAGGACTTCGCCGCGGTACCTCTGTTGCCAGTCGTCCTTGTTCAGCGAGACCATCCACTCGCCCTGGCGGAGATAGCACTTGGCAAGCAAGACAGTCTGCTCGAGCCAGTGTTTCTGCGCTTGTGGATGCAGCATCTCTTCATTGAACTCGGCAAACCCTGGCTGGTTCTGCACCTCCATGCCATTTTGTGCATGGGCAGCCATGTGCATACGCGAGGCTTCAACGCGGTGTGCAGTTTCCTGCGTGAACCTCTGCAGGCAGTACAGCGTCTTCTCGGCAACCCTATGCTCCGAATTGCGGAATCCTGGTGACTGTCCAATCTCCCACTGGAACTTCAGAACCGCATACAAGATCGGAGACGCGATCCTGCTCCCAACCGGGCCCGGATGGCGATCATGCCAGTAAGGAATGACAGAGTCTAACGACGAGTCGGTTCCAATAAGCTGCTTGAGTGACTTTTCGGCGAGTCCCATGCGGCCCGACTTGCGACAAAGGTTGGCGAACTTGGTCCACATATGCATGTTCTCCTGCGGAGTCATGACAAGCGACCTCAAGCGCAGCATGCGTTGCCATACCTCGACATTGCGCTGGCAGCCCTTGAGACGAGTCTCCCAGGTTCTGCGCATGGTAGCCTGCTTTTCTCCGTCGGTTTGCTTGTAGACAATGAGCTCTTCCAGCTCCGCGAGCATCTGAACGCGTACTACAACCTGATAAGCCCGGTTATAAGACTCGCTAACAAGCGCACTAAGCTCGGTGTCCAGTCCTTCGCGGGCTTGCTCAATGCATGCCATAGCCTCCCTGAACTGATTGCGGTGAAGGGCCAGAATCGCACCAAAGAAGGCCCTATCTGGAGAGAAGCGCTTCATTGATTGGAGGTAGCTGTCCATGGAGTCCCATTTGCCGAGACCCCAGGCAGCAGTTGTCGCCAATGGAGCAATGCGTCTCTGAATCTCAGGTGCCGAATTGGCCCAGGTCTTTCCAGCAAGCGTCGCTAGTGAATCCCACTCTCCAAGAGCATGATAACAACGCATCTTGCCCATCACGATGTCCACGGGTACAGGTTGATCTTCCGGAATCTCGCGTTCGCGTTGGCAGTAGAAGTTGAGGGCCTCGTCCCAACGCTCGAGCTTCTCGAACCAACTCTCGCGCAACTGGATACCCTCCCTGTAGGTCTTCACTTTACGAAGAATACCAATGGCAGCATCGGATTGCTGAAGCTGGTTATTGATGACAATCAAAGCCTCAACTGCACCACTGTTATGGTCCTGCAAGAACTCGAGCTCCTTATAATGAAGAGCCTTTGCGTATGCGTGGCAACGTGCGGCCTCACGTCCCAATACTCTTATGTCGATGGGCAGCGCCTTATCATCGTGCTCCATAAACTCAGCAAGATTGAGGAGTTGGCCAAGGAGATCCGGTGGCACGTTTTCTGATTTGATTGTATTCTCAATATTGGTGATCAAATCCTCCTGTTCAACAATGTATTAGTATCGCCCTCCGATCATTAGCAGTATCGAGTGAACATACCTGGAACTGTTCATAAAGCTCGCTCCAGCAGGATACGAAGGCCGAGTTGAAGAGCTCACGCGCAAGAGGCTGGTAGTTGCTGGCCAAGCTAGCACAAGCACGCAAGGAATGATTCGGCGACTCGGTCAGGAGAGTTGTGCTAAACTTCCTGAACCACTCATGCCAATCGTCCTTGGTAGACTTGCCCTTCGTTTCCCACACCTGCTTGAGATGGACCGGATTCAGGGTCAACTTCTTGGGCGGGTTGTTTTCGGCGGCAAAGCCCTCCATGGAGATGTCTTCGAACCGAGGGGCGAGGTTTGGTGGAAGGGCCTCGCCCTTCTTCAGCTTCTCGATTGCCTTTTCATAGTTCGAGTGCTGAATGGCATACATGGAGATCGCCTTGTCGACCGTGTGCTCGAAATGCAAGTAGTCGCGTCCTAGTTGCAGCATAAGGGCGCATAGGGTGTCCAAAGCCGCTACCCTAAGACTCGGCTCGCCGCTAGCCAGTACACGAGTCAGAGGATGGATGATCTTTGATGCGTAATCGTTCAGGTTCACCATGCTCGAAAGCTTGCCGATCGTCTCGATAGCCGATTTCCGAAGGAACAATGGCTGGCTGTGACTGTCGAAGAGACGTACAATGACTGGGATTATCAGATGCATATACTCTTCGGCGCTTGAGCCAAATACCAGGAATGCATGGAAGACTTTCTCGCTAGGCTGCCGCTTTGTGCTGACATCCTTTTCGAGCACACCCAGCATAAGGGGGAGCAACTTGGCGAGGTAGATCTTGAACTCGCCCTCAAGAGACCGCGAGATTGACTCTATCAATCCCAGAATCGTGCTCTGAAGCGCAAGAGTTGTATGCCAGTACTCCTGGAGAACATCGATGATGTCCTTGAGGTATACTCGAATGTGCTGGCGTACGATGCTAACCAGTCTGCTCAAATGGTTGAAGTAAAACTCGAGGCGGGCATTGCTCGAGGCACGGATGACTGATATGAAGGCGGGAACCACTCGATCGAGGAACTGTACACACTTCAGTCCCAGAGTGATAAAAATGCTCATAATGGCATCCACGACGTTTCCGTGCCACTGGACTAAAGACTGATCCTTCAAGATCTGAAGTAGTGCATTGATCACCACTGTCGGATAGTAGTCTTCATTGGATGGTGTTAGGCCACCCATCATCAGAGAGACATCGGTCAGTTGGGCGGCTTCATTGTTCCGCTTGTTGTCATCAGTCCTTTCTTCGACCTGCATCAAGTTAGTCAACGCGTTTTGGACGGAAGCAGGTGTCTTGTCTGAGGGATTTCCGCTCCTCGCACTCGCGACATTGGCCACTTGGCTGGCCACACTGTCCTTTGCAGGACTAGCCCGAAGCATTTCATACAAGTGATCGGTCAAATGCCGAAGGTGTTTGATTTCGTCTGGAATGGACCTCAGGGTATCCTATACCTGATGTTTATACGGGTCCAGAGCGCCTAGAATGCCCATAAGCTTGATCGTCTCTTGCCGTAGTGTGCCGTGTTGGGGCTCGCCTCGGATGATCGATTGAAGAATTTCGAGAAGTTGAGGGTATTCAAGATAAGGTTTGATGACATAGCCAGCGTTGCTGGCAAGTTGGCCGAGGGTGTGGAGAGCAGCTTCCCGCTTGATAGGAGCACTCTGATCCTGTAGGGCGTCAATGATAATGGGCATCAACGTGTCCTTATAAGCAAGCATGGATTCACCGCCGACTGTGCACAACTCGCCGATCGCTTGGAGGACCGTTGCGGCCACAGAAGGGGTGGGATCACGCGCTTTTGGTAAAAGAACTTCGGTGATGGAGTTCACGTAGGGCTTGACCAAATCCTGAGCATGCTGCGTAAGCAGACTCAGCAGCTTGGAGCTCTCCTCTTTGCTCCTGGCCACATCCGTATATTCCAGTTCCGTTAGCATCTGAATAATTGTCTTACGCAACTGGGGAATGACATAGGCCGGGTTGTAGCGAGCCAAACGTCCGATGATCGAAACCGCAACTTCTCTGATGGCGAATTGTTCGTCGTGGAGGGCGAAAAACAAGGTCCGGATATTCTCAGCCTTGGCTAGGTGCTGATCGAAGCGCTCGTCGAGGGCGGCCAGGACGGTACGTCTGATGTTGGGATCCGGATCCGAGACTCCGACTGTCAAGAGCTTCTCGATCACATCTGCGACCACCTGGAGGGCATGGTAACTTGTCTGGTTGACAATGGGGTCGCGCACGTAAAGTTGACAGCAGGTGAGAGCTGCTGCCTCACGGATCTCTGGATCGTCGTCTTCCACGTATTTAATAGCAACGTCGCGGACGAACTCGTTCAAGACATGCCCTGCAGCTTTAGTCAGTTCTCGCTCCAACGGGGTATCAGTGTCGGCTGGCCGAGCTCCCGATGACTGCCTTTCTTCGTGACTAACAGCATTGGATTCCACTTGGGATCTCTTTGGCCGGGCCGGCTGCTTTTCGAGAGAACTAATAAGCAACGTACCTGAAAAATCAAAACTGCCAAGGGTGTTCAAAGCTAATTTGACCTCGGCCTTTCCTCGCTCCTGCACTGATGGGTCCTTGGGGTCTTTTGGGATGGCCGGAATGGAAGCAAGGGTGTTGGGGTGCGGTGCTCCCAGCGGTCGAAATGGTTCTCCGCACAATACCTTGCTAAGCATATCGAGCAACCGTTCCTGGATAGTGGCCTTGACTGGGGGAATGTAGAAGGCCATGTCAACCAAGGCCTGTGTTAGTTTAGGGGTGAGCTCGCAGGCGAAGATGGGATCCAGGAGCGCTT
>HF972857.1:23089-36676 GCA_000604185.2 Neurospora sublineolata FGSC 5508 | reverse complement strand
TAAACGACCTGAGTCACACTTGGGCCACCGTATTGAGGAACGAAGTACATATGTAGCGGCTCTGCTACATGTGTAGAGGTACTCAGGCTTGTTGCTACTGATTGCTGGGCCACAATGAAGGGACCCCGCAGCATGCAGATTGACGACCCCAAGATAGCGGGGCCGGCTTCAAATTTCAAAACCACAATTTTGGCCAATGACAGCAACTGAATGAACAGAAGACCCTCTCGGTGCCTGCCGAAGAAGCAATCGCTGGCTGCCGTTGTTCTGGCGGGAACCCCTGGTCCCGGTCTGCGCCAGGTAGACGAAAATCAATCAGTGTTTGCGGGCACCGGCCTCCCGTCACGCGGGGTGGCCCTGAATGTTCCTTGTGGTGGGCTGTCCGCTGCCCGCGCTTAAGTGGGGCATTACATTTTTTGTCAATGGATGAGTCCGGTCCCGACCCAGACGGCGACCTACCCGTCTACGGGCAACGCGCACGCAAACGGGCAACAAGCGACGGCAAGCTGGAAGCGCATCTCTGTGCTTTACAACACTGCACTGGCAGTTTGTTTTGCTCGGCTTGGTTGACGACGGGAAAACATTTGTCTGTTCTTTCCCGTCTCCAGACCCTCCTTTGGTCTTGCTGGACAGGTACTAGCCACTCTCACCACTATGGTTCCCTCCCTTCTTCCTCAATCGGTCCAGTCTCGCTCATTTGCCCTCGATCAAGCTCTCTTCAAGTCTCAACTTGGCCAGTTTTGCTCGACACTCTCTTCAGCCTAATCCCGAGTACCAGGCTGTCTTGCGACCCCGCGGCCACCATACCTCTACGCTCCGACCCTGAACGATCTCTACATCTCCAGTACAGCGGTTGACGACTCCGAACTTTGTACGCTTTCTGTTCTCTATCCAGCCGACATTATCCAGATATCAGAGCTCGCCGGTCAAAGAGCTCTACAAACTTTTGCAAAGATGCCTCACGAGGACAAGTCCATGGGAGCAGTCCTTGCTGCACAGGATCCCACTGTCCAGAGCCTCGTACGCGAGGAAGTCGACCATGGAGTCCTTATTCCCCTCAAGACAACTCTTGAACTAAGAGACGACCATGTTACTGGCCGGGTACTGATCACCCGAACTCCGGTCAAGTCGGCGAACCCTACTATCAGGTATCTCCCCTGCTGCAGTCTCCCAAGCCCCTAATACCGCCCCGGGTCACACAAGCTGACGTTTATTGCAAGCCTCTTGCGCGACATGCTACCTGAGGAAATCGTTAAGGGCGTTCCACATCTACGCAGATGCGCCAAGCCAGGCGACCTACCCGCCCATCTCAAGACCCAATTCATGAACGAAACACCCCAGAGCCGACAGATCCACACGGGCAAATCGAACTGGATCTACATCATCCTCGGTCCCGAGTCCCAGCTGTCGCGTGACGAGCTGGTCCAGGCTCTCAAGACGATTGAGGGACTGGAAGAAGACATCTTCATCCGCAGTGTCCCTGTTCCCATGGTCGCTCCCACCTCGCAGATTCAAGCCGCCATGTGGTCCCAACACTTCTGGCCCACTCTTTACCGCAAGAATAACCCTCTTGGACCGCACCCCGCCATGGTATCCCGAAGCACAGAAGAGATTACAGACGATGCTGCGATATGGATGACACTGGCCCACCAGGTGGCCGAGCAGACCCAGGCCGCTGGTCACGGAGAACCCGTGGGAGCTTGTATCGTCCAGCGCGAGGAAGGCAACAAAGTCACCCTTGTGGCCCTTGCTGCTGATGCTCGCTGGCGCTGCCAGGGAAAGACGGGATGTACTGGGAACCCTATGGCGCATGCTGTCCTTCGTGCCATCAGCATGGTTGCCCAGAAGCTGGTGCGTTCGGAGAACAAGAGGACCGACACGTTCCAAACCCCAATTCTCGAGTTTGAGGCCTTCCAAGACAAGCCTCTTCTTGACGACGAGCAAAAGGTCTTCGAGATTGATCATCCGTCTCCTGATGGGTACCTCTGCCACGGGCTCGAGATGTACCTTACGCATGAGCCTTGCGTAATGTGCTCCATGGCCATCCTTCACTCGCGCATGGGCAAAGTCGTCTTTCGTCATCGTATGCCGTTGACGGGCGGGCTCTGCGCTGAGAACCGTGGCAGCGATCACCCCTCGCTTAATGGCGCGGATGGTGGTCGTGGCCTTGGGCTGTTTTGGCGCCGAGAACTCAACTGGAGCTTGGTGGCCTGGGAATGGGAGTCCAATGGCTGTCTAAAGCCGCTGCCGGTCGACCAGATGATCCATGCCTGATGGTGTTGTAAACGAAGCAGGTGGAGTGGGTGGCAAGCATTATAGGGAACTGTTATAATCTCACGGGGTACGCTTTGGTATGCACCTTTTTTTTTGGGTTTGCGGAAACAGAAGGCAGAGGAATTAGGTAGTCCTCTCTGTACTCTCTGTCGGGTTTGACATCATTGAACAAGCATTTTTGAGCAAAGAAAAGGGTCGGAGAACGGGGAGCAAAGGGTTACGGCGTTTGGCAAAGGTTTCATTCCCCCATTGTCCTTTTGAGTTGAGCATCAGTTGCATGATAGCGAGAGCTCGCAAGCAGGCGTTGCGATAAGAACAAAATTACTGGACTGGCCGTTCTGGTCTAATCAGGTAGAGATATTTGCTGCTGGAATATTGCAAGGATGGTTTTATCTTAGACAACTGAAAGAGTTAGCTCGGCGTCATTACTGCTAATGAGGGGAGAATAAACTCATATTCTTTCTCTCAGAGTATGCTGAGCTGGTGCATTTCCCGCCTTTGAATGTTTCCTCGGGATAACATATGTCTGGTTTGCGCTTGTAACAGGATGTTTGCTATTCTTATATCCGATATCTCCACATTCCCCTGGTCCTGACTCGAAGTGCATTTCTCCAAACATGGTGCATGTCCATGTTGCGAGTTGGGCCGAACCGTCATCAGAGTCGAGGAACCAGCGCGCCGGAAGCCACAAAACTTTGGAAATCCAGGGACCTCGAGTTGTGACCTCATTAGGTTGTTTCTTTTCAACCAGATCGCGTACCTACGCTATTAGCTATCCCAGTGCTTTCCACCAACTGCAAGACGAGGCTCTGCCGATCGGGCCACTGACTGGGCCCGTCCCGCTCCGGGCTAGCACTAGCGACTCGGTGCCACTACTCCGCTAGTGACTTAGCCTCACGGGTCTCACTGGATCCTGTTATATATCTTTGTGCTTCCTCAACTTCCACCTCCTCCGTTTTCTTCCCCTCATCATAGAAAGACCACAGCTGACAGTTCGAAGCGATTGTCTGCAAAGGAATCTCGATAAGATACTACCTGTTACTTCAATCCATCAATCTTCACATCTCTTTTTGCTGAGTGCATCTTCAGGAGTTTTCTCCAACCGTATCACGGACCTCACCGCCGACGACACCGCCAATCTCGCACTGCGAAGAAGCCGAGAACACATCCATCTGAAATAGCTGGATAGTCGGCTTCGCGGAGTGACACTTTTGTCCACAAACTGGCAAACAAGGCCCGTTCCCATGATCTACTTGGTCGAGACTGCCTTCCTCACTCAACTCGTCTTCCTGTCGATGGGTCAATAACATAGGCTTCACACTGCCGTGCGAATATCCAGCCCGGTTGACGTCTAAAGTCTAGACGCACAAACACTATTTACGCATCATTGCAGGACTTACTCGACAAGAATATCTGGTCCACAAAGGACTCCATCTAGATATCAAAACAAGCTTTACGATTTACGATCATCGTCTTGGCTTGAACTTGGCTTTGGTGAGACAAGAGTCTTGGAACTCTTAGCTGTCTGATTTCATAATGCCAGCCTTAGCTATCACTAACTTCAACATTGTGTTGAGCGTCCTGGGAGGATGGATCTCTCTCTTCGGGCTGGTCTCATACCTCTGCAAGGAGAGCTACTACATGTCTGAAGCCTGTGAGTTCATTTACAAATTTCAACGTCCAAACACCCTCGACCATTTTCACTAACATTCTTACTCGAATTGTAGTCATCTCCCTATTGGTAGGCGTTGCTTTCTCCCCGCGCGCCGCCAACTTCATCCGTCCTCTCGCCTACGCCGACTATGACCCTCTCGCCTTGCAGGAAATCACCCTCTCTTTCTCCCGTCTTGTCCTAGGCGTACAGCTTGTCCTCGCCGGCGTCCAACTTCCTAGCAGATACCTGTATCAACAATGGCGCCCACTCTCCATGCTACTTGGTCCTATCATGTTCATGATGTGGATCGCAACCAGCCTGCTCATCTGGGCCCTCATACCCAGCTTCGGTCCCAACGGCATGGGTTTCCTAAAGGCACTGGTTATCGGCTCGTGCGTGACACCCACGGACCCGGTTCTCTCCAACGTCATCGTCAAGGGCCGGTTCGCCGATCACAACGTACCCAAGGAGCTGCAGCGGATCATCGTCGCCGAGTCGGGCGCCAACGACGGACTCGGCTATCCCTTCCTCTTCTTTGCCCTATACCTGATCAAGTACATGGGACACGACTACCCCGGCGACGGTGCGGGCGCCGGCAGGGCCATGGCGCTCTGGTTCTGCGAGACGTGGGTCTACACCATCATCCTGTCCATCGTCTACGGCGCCGCGGTCGGCTGGATTGCCAAGGAACTGCTCCACTGGGCCGAGGAGCGCAAGTTCGTCGACCGCGAGAGCTTCCTCGTCTTCGCCATCTCGCTGGCGCTCTTCATCACGGGCACGTGCGGAATGATCGGCACCGACGACGTGCTCGCCTGCTTCATCGCGGGGAACGTGTTCACCTGGGACGACTGGTTCCGGCTGGAGACGCTCGACGACTCGCTGCAGCCGACCATCGACATGCTGCTCAACGTCACCATCTTCATGTGGTTCGGGGCCGTGTGCCCCTGGGAGATGTTTCTGCGCAACGGCGTGGGCGTGCAGATCTACCGGCTCATCGTACTCGGGATCCTGGTCCTCTTGCTAAGACGCTTGCCGTGGGTGTTCATCGCGCACAAGATCCCCTGGGGCCGCAAGGTGATCCCCCAGATCGAGGGTGCTAAGCAGGCCATCTTCGTGGGCTTTTTCGGGCCCGTGGGCGTCTCGGCCATCTTTTACCTGTACATCACGCTCGAGTTCTTGAGAGGTATGGACGGCCCCGACGGGAAGCCGCGCGAGGACGTCAAAGATTTGGCGGAGGCGGTCACGGTGGTGGTCTGGTTCATCGCCATCTGCAGCATCGTCGTTCACGGCCTAAGCATCCCTGTAGGGAAACTCGGCTTCCATCTCCCTCGCACGCTATCCAAGGGTCTCAAGAGCGGTGCCGCGTCACCTTCGCGCTCGGTTCTCCCGGACTCCAGACGCTCTAGCGGCGGACCGTTGCCATCATTCCACATTGGCAGCAGGGTCAACTCCTTCATCATTGGCATGAGACCTGGGTGGGCAAGGCCTGCTGAGAGGCGATCCCATGACGAGCACGAGCACCATGCAGAGAGACATGGTGAAGCCGCCGAAGACAGTCAGCAAGGGATCCCGTTGACGCGTCCCGTCTACAGAATTGGTGGCACCATCATTCGCAATCCTCCTGCCTCTGGTACCGGTGCTGTTGAATCAGAGACGCAAGGTGTTGCGGCTGTGGGTGACGTTGAAGGGCCATCTCAATCTCAGTCTCGGCCTGATACTACTTCTGCCAACTCTAGCAATACGACTCTTGATGACGGCAGGCGGGGAAGAGGTGTCTCGGCCACACCGGCGGCTCGCGAGGGAGCGGCTTCAAAGTCTCACAGCCGAGCGCCGGGGCGGTCTATTCGGTTCCCAGATGAAAACAGCCAGGGTATTGGGAGTGCACCGACGCTTGTTGGTGAAAACACTGCTAGTATCAAACACTAGGCATGCTGGGCTGGTCGGATCATGTCGTCGGTGTGTCGGAAGACATGGTGTTAACTGAAGGGGGTTGAAGAGGAGACTGGAGGTTGAAGGGGAGAGGTTGAAGGGGAGAGGTTGAAGGGGAGAGGTTAAATGGGGTAGGGGATGGAGCTGGGTCGGGTTTCGGATCTGACGACAAGCTTTTGGATGTTTAGGAGATAGAATGTCTTGTTTTGAGGGATGTAAAAGGAAGTAGATGGGGTGCATTGTATGTTGAAATGGGGAGAATTTTGGTGACCAGCGGTTTTAGTCGATGGTCAATACCATGAGAATAGAAAAGAACTAGAGCAGATAAACACAGCAATAAATGCAGATGCCAAAGTACTCTTTCGACCTTAGTAGCTCCTCGATCCGAACTTGTGCCTAGTAAACTTCACTGTCAAGCTTTCCTACCAATCGTGTTATGTACTTTCACCAAACGATTCCCGGTCACAAACTCACAACCCCGTTCGGTCCCCGCGGCTGTCTTTACGTGTCCAAACCCCGCGGCATCCGTCAACCGATCGTCGCATCCGCACAGCATCCGCACAGGGCAGCACCCGATCCGCCCCACTCCACTTACCAGGCCGGCTCCGATGGGCCGGGCCATCTTCGCTCGGGTTCCGAACTCCGCAGACGGTCCGGATTGTGTTTTACGTACAGTAGCCGATCATTCGGCTAGCCCTAGTGTCTAGTGTGGTGGTGTCATTTTTTTAGCGTCCGGTGCCCCGCGGAGGAAACTAGCGACATTAGGTTGGGGGGTGTTGGTCCCTAGATTTTCCCCCCTCTCTGGTGGTGGTCCCCTGGAGCCTGGAGGTTGTGATGGATGATGATGTTGCATCCTGACTTACTATTTTTTTTTCTCACTACCTACATATCATCTCGTTGATAGGTACCGGGTATGAGGGATGTCGCTCCTGTTTTCTGCCGCTGGTTTCTGGGCTTTCCGAATTCCGGAACGGTGGTTCTAGATGCGAGAAGATCCAAGATAGGAAATGCAAGATTATCGAGCGTAGGCAGAAATGGGTATAACGGCATCTTGTCTACTGTACAATAACATCTTCGACGGCGTGGGAGAAGGAAGTGAAAATGTGACGGATTAGCGTGGTCGGCGTGGTTAGGTACTGCTGCAGTTGTCGTTGGACGCAGGCTCGCAGCCGGTGAGGAGACGGCGCCATGCCCATGAGAAAGGCACGCTCAGCAACCCCATCCACGCTGTGACTCAAGACGTTGAGAATCTCGTTAGCTCCGAGATTTTCGTGAGATCTATTGTTCCCTCCTCTTTCTCTTTTCACTCTCTTGCAGCCTGGCGGACCAGTCGAAGCTGGAAGAAGATTTCCGGTCGGCGTAGAATCAGCCTTCAGAATCCGACAGGATGGTGATGAGATGCTTGGAGCTGTTTTGTAACCCCCAGACTCGCTGCCCAACAGCCAATATTGTCTCCACCATGAAAGGAGACGACTCTTTCTCGACCTGTGAGGAGAGGTAAGATGCAGAGCACGGGCCACATCTGCAGAGTTATCCATCGAAACTGCTCCCGCCAAGCAGGGTGATTCAACTGTTTCAATTTGCCCTCATTATATGTGCACAATTTTAAGGACGTGAGAGGTAGAGAATGAATCTGAAGAGCGGGTAAGAGAGTACGGCTTGATTATGCGAATATCTGTTGATGTCAATATCACTGTCGTCGTCGTTCCCCAAGATGTTTTTGGAGAGATGCACGCTGCTGACTCGGTGGGGAAACCGATGGACCCAAATCGTTTGGCGCTGACATGGCTCTAAGCTTATTTGGTCCGTGCACCGAACAGGGACCAGAAGTTCTTGTGTTGCACCGGCTAACGACTTCACAGCTTGAACTGCGTTTTGTCAGCTCTTCCAGATAAAAAGCCTAGCAAAAAAAAGGAGGAGATAAAGTGCCGTGCAATATGGACGCAGTACAACCTAGTACTACATCTACATAGACGCGAAAGATAAGGCAGGATGTGCAAACTAATGTGATGATATGTCTGCGTATTATAATGGATACATGCACAAATGGCCTCTTTGCTAACAGTTGTGAGCGATCTTTTGGTGAAATCTAGTTAGTGCGGCGCTACAAGGAGCTACCCACAAACATTATCCACTGCAGGACAACAGCTCACAGTGCAGTCGTCAGCCCTTTCACTTTTGCTGCTCTGATAGAGCGCCCCCTGGAACTCCACTCTTTTTCGCTTTTGTTTCGTTGCGCAGTTCATCGGGCTTCGTCGACCTCTCCGCTCCAGCCCACCATTTTGGCACTTCCACTCTCCAGTTCGTCCCCTCTTCTCAACGGAACTCATCATTGGATGTGATCCCGACCCGAGCCCGTCAGTCGGTCCTTGCAACCAAGTCACGGTCCATGCCCTTCTCCAAATCCACCCGCAACCAGACTGGTTAGTTAGAGGTAGAATCCCCCAAACAGCATTTGCCTCTCTCCCGCTCCCACCAGAAACTGGAAACACCAAAAACTGCCTCTACCACCCGACACCCACCTCTTCGTCAGCCATCTAAACCGAACAGAGCAGCCGGCAATTGCGCGCCCCTTGCATCTCGCGTTACCTCAAATATCTCTCGTCCCAACAAACGAGTCCCGATTACCGAATAATCCGTCGTCCCTTTTTGTCGCTCGTCCCGTCGCCGATTGCGCTCCTTTGCCGTCCACATCTTCTTCCCGCTTCGCTCGCTGCTTGCGACATCTGCGCCGTCAATTGGCCGCCCGCTTCTCATTTTCGCTTACCGCCTTTCGACCTCGATTTGCTGTCCGCGAAACACATCGCTACTTGCGCCAGCCCATCATTTTCTGAAACTCGAACGCCCGTACAAGTCTTCGGTTTCTCCTTCATATACTCGCCGCGATCGTCATCTTGTCGGGGGACACATTGACTTGTTGTACTCCCGCGACCCAACGACCGCGATTCTGCCCTGCGCCGCACGAAAGCAGATGGCAACAGGCTGCCACGAGACCCACCACAACTAAGAAACCGAGCGCCAACAACATCAACACCACGTTTTAACAAGTCATCCCATCTTCGACCGACGCGGTGGAATTTCATCTGGTTCAACGCCGAATCACGACGGGTGCCGGGGACAGCCACGCCGGTTGGCTTCCGCAAGCTGGTCCATTGTAACACATCATAGACAACTTCCGCTCATCACCACGATCGAGAGCCATGCCAAGCTTTAATAACAACAGGTCGGGGGAAAGCGACTTTACCGAGTTCCTAAACTGCGATGGATATCAGCCCTGGTCGAACCAAGAAGCTCCCGATGGCGCCCTTGCTGGCGCTGATTTCAACATGAACCAGGCATGCATCTTCGATTCTGACGACATGAGTCCCGGTGCCAGTCTTTACGGCGCTTCACAGTTCACGGAAGCCTCACACTTTACGGCCGAGAACACCCCGTTCGATCTCGACCAGCAACTAGACGAGAATTATCAAGACGGCTACCGATCACCGCAGATGCAGTTCGCTTCGCCAGATGTTCAGATGAGCCCGGAGTCCGCACCCGCTACATCAAGAAATTCGCTATCTTCGTCATCGACATCGATGGACAGTCTCACTATTGACCCTTCCGATATTAAGCCGACTGAGGTCACACCAGCGCACACCAACGAATTCATGGCCAGTCCGTACGACAACAGTCCCAGCCCAGTTGCTTCAATGCGAGATGCATTATCACCACAGAACCCACGCAATCCACAACCTTTGATGCCATACGTAGCGCCTGAACAAGCTCAGAGGGTGAGTAATTCTATGCTTTGACTTGTTGTCCAGAAATTTCTAATTGCTTTTGCAGCATTACTCCATGATACAGCCCGATGCTATGGTAACCGATGGTCCACAAGAACAAGCTTCGGGGATAAACATGGCGACTGCCCAACACATGTCGCAAATGATCCCGGGGCCGGTTGCCAACCTACAGATGCATGGCTTGCCAACGCAGTTCATTGTACCGCCCTCGCACTGGCCGGCGGCATTTACCTATAGTATGCCACACATGCCTGATGGTCGTGGCATTTCCTTCATGCCGCACGGGATGCCCATGAATATTCCCCAGATGCCTAGCGGCTTTGGCGGTCCTCCCTATCACCTGGACGTTTTGTTGATGGACCGGATGCGGAAGAAAGACGGATCTGGAAACGCCAACGGAGAAGTCGAGATCCCCAAGATGAGAGTTGAGACACAAGCCAAGTACAGACTCGCTCTCTTTCCTCTTCCTCACGGCGTCAAGAAGCTACATCTTCCAACGCAGTACATCAGCAAGGTCAAGCAGATGGCTCGACCTCTTCCACCGCCATCGCCAGAGAGACTGGAGTTGCATGCCGTGGTGGTTTGCACGAGCGCAATGGAGAACGCCGATCTGAAGAAGAAGGCTCTAATGCGAGCCCGCTTAGGTGCGCAACGTCAAGTCAAGGGGGAACCGAAACCGGATACCGACGATGAGCTGCCGGGCCACGATGGTGGCGAGATTCGAATCTGTCAAAAGTGTATCAGGCGTGAGTCAAAGCGAGCTGGACGCAAGAAGGTAAAAAATGTGGAGGAAGATGAATATTGGCGATCTTTCGAATCGGACAGGATCATTGTGTTCAACGCTGCCGAGATTCAGGAGTGGCATGAGCCAAAGCCTGAAGAAGTGAACGCCTACCACGTGGAATTCTACATCAGAATAGCGTGTTATGGCCGGCACCACAACGACAAGAAAAAAGGTTTCCAGGTCATTTTCACTATCGTCGACCACGAGGGCACCTACATTGCCCAACAGCTTTCGTCCCCGATTGTCATTACTGATGATCACAAGACGCGAGACTCTCCGCAAGTGGACGACGAGTTTATTCCGGACCAACCGCAGAATGGCACTGTTAACCCTCCTGCTTCGAACGGACGGCCCACCCCTCCTCCTCCTTCTCACGAAATTCAACCACTGAAGCGCAAACAGCCCACTGCTGTACCTCCGGTTGCCGTTACTACGCCTAACCAAGAGATCTCTCAGCCCCCATCACCGATCAGGCCTATCACAACTTCGAGCAAAAAGAGAAGAGTTGGCAATCTTACCATGACACCGGTAGAACCGATCGCCCCAATGCCCCCACAGCAAGTTTCGAACGCGGCGGCGGTGGCTAAACCAGCCTCATCAACCTCGTCAGTCTTTGTCCCGTCAGTTCAGACGCGCTTTTCCCGGCCTTCAGACGCGAGCCAACAGCAGTTTAACCCACCGCCCCTCGCTACTGGCGCAGCGACGATGTCGTATCCTGGCGGCTCGCCGCCTTCAGCCGATAATAACGATCAAGCAATGTTCACCTTGCCGGGCAACCAAGGTCTCAACTTCTTCACCAATCCCACATCAGGAAACCCAAGTCGCGCTCAGAGCCCAAGTCATTGGCAAAACACCAATGGCGGTAATTTGCTGAGCCCCCTTATGCGGTCAGCAGTGGGCAGCCCATTCGCGACAGCGCCAGCGCCAGCTCCCGCACCGGTTGCTAACCCAATGCCTTCTGCGGAAGCTCCCGTTCCTGTCAAACTATTCAAGGTAATCCCTCATCAAGGATCGGTGGATGGCGGATTTGAAGTTACAGTGCTTGGCGGTGGCTTTTCCCAGGGCATTGTCGTTATGTTTGGCGGGCGGCAAGCCACGACGACGACATACTGGGGAGCAGAATCTTTGGTGTGTCTGGTGCCTCCGAGCGACACACCTGGCAAGGTCCAGGTCACCTTCAAGAATCACCAGGTACGCGGGCAACCAGTGTACTTCGAATACATCGATACAAGGTCCGACGAACTGGCCAAGTCTGCGCTGGCCTGCTTGGCCCAGAAGATGGGCAAAGATGTCAACTCCTTCGCCAACGACCTCATTCAAAACTTCAACAACGAGAGTTCTGGCTCTTCTACCTCCGGTGCTCCTACCTATAACCACGGTCACTTCGAGAACTACCTTCTCAATGTTATTGAGGCGATTGATTTGGACGACACTCCGAACAGCAAACCAAAATGGAATCTTCCTAACAGTGCCACCGGAAAGACTATGCTACATATGGCCTGCTCTCTTGGTCTCCGCCGGTTCACTGCAGGTATCCTGGCTAGGGGCGCGAACCCTGATAGCCGGGACAATGGCGGTTATACCCCTCTCCACATGGCTTCTCTTAATGGCCATGCTGAGATTGTACGGCTTTTGATTGCTCATGGTGCTGACCACACGCTCCGGACCTTATCCGGTTTCACGGCTGCGGACGTGGCCAAGACGACAGAGGTTGCCCAGCGTCTTGCCACTAGCCGACTACACAGCAGGTCCCGCAGTCTTGGATCACTACCTAGCCGGGCTACCAGTACCAGCAGCTTCACGTCACTCCAGCAAACGACGGCAGCCATGTCGTCCTTGGCCCTCGAGAGGCCGGTCAGCGAGTCTACAGAGCCGGAAGATTCTTCGGAGTTCACTTCAGATGTCGAGGATTCTTCGGAGGACAGCGAGTCGACTGATGGTGACGATGAACCCGTTCTCGAAATGCGCCGTAATAGCATCGCATCGCCACCAGCAGCCGATGAGAATGTTGCTGAGCGGCAACGACCCCTTGTTGATGGTCTTGGTCCTGCTGCTGCTGTTAACGCTATCATGGCTCAAATACAGCAGTTGCAACAGACAGCAATGTTTCACTTCCAGAACTTCCCTCAGCTACCGTTCATGCTACCTCCAGTAGTACATTACATGCCAGCATTGCCTGGTTACCAGACAGCCCAACGTCTTGCGGCCACTGTCGTCCCAGGAATTACCGGACCAAGGCCAGAACCAAAAGCCACGCAAACAACGCCCCCGCCGCCTGTCTCGAAGGAATCTGCAGGCTGGTTCAACAGGAGCAATAACAATAACTCTGTTCCTCCGCCCTCCTATGATGAGAGCTGTGGCAAGGGTCAGAGCGGGTTCCCAGATGAAAAGCAGGCGTCAATTGCGATGGCTGCGGCCGAAGCTGTAGCAGACGAGAAGTGTGCGGCTATGTTTGATCAAGCCGGTAGCAGCAGCATGACGATAGAGGCAAAGACCACCACGACACTCGGAGTAGAAGTCGACGTGGAGACGGAGATTAATGAGGAGGTTGAAGTCGAGACGTCGCCAGAGCTACCGGTCATGCTTGAAATCGGTCGCAAGAATGCTATCACCAAGGAGCAGCAAGAGAACCTCCGGAGGGCGCATTCCGTGAAGAAGAAGGAGCTGAGTAGGGATAGGAACCTCTATCTCATCTGGATCCCCCTTCTCCTCGTCACGCTTTTCGCAACGGTCTTCAACGAGCACCACTCTATCTGGCACTTTTTGCAGATGGCTCTGGAGTACCTACTTGGGAGTACACAGCCGCTGGAGAATCAGGCACCACCCCAGACAGTGATCGGACAGCCACAGCCACTTGAGCTATTACAGGAGCCAGTGGGGGTATGAAAGGGGGTTCATTAGACATCGAGCGGAAGTATTTGGCGTCCTTTTGCTTTTGTTTCTTTTCATGTCGCCGGGGACCTTTTCCGTCTTTAAGGTTGATAGATTTTTGTACAGCATTCGTTATGGCAATACCCTTCTCCCTGCATGGACTGGTAGCATGCTCCCGACTTACTCACATTTGCATTTGCTCTATACATGTAAATCACATATGCACTTCAGATGGAGTCTGGGATAAACAGTGGTGGACTGGAAAGAAGGGCTGACTGGAGGAGGAAGGGAAG
>HF972854.1:60186-70242 GCA_000604185.2 Neurospora sublineolata FGSC 5508 | reverse complement strand
CCCCCCCCCCCCCCCCCCCCCCCCCCGCCGCCGCCGCAGCCCCAGCCCCGAAATTCATCTCCCGCCGCGAAGCCGAAGCCCAACGGCAGGCCGCCTACCTAGCCGAGCAAAAGCGACTCGAAGAAGAACGCGCCGCCAAAGCGGCCTTGAAGCGCAAGCGCGAAGAGGACGCCGTCGAAGAAGCCAAAGCACGCGAGGAGAAGAAACGTCGACTAGCCGAGGAATCGCGCGCCCGCCGCTTAGCCAAAGAAGCCGAAGAAGAGCGCGCCCGCCGCAAGCGTCTCGGTCTACCCGAGCTACCTCCCACTCCTTCCGACTCCGCCGAAAAAGAAGGAACCGCCACCTCCGGCATCGACGACTCCGATCTCGACGATGATGACGACAAAGCCCATGACCTACCCGACGACGAATTAACCTCAAAACTGCGCGCCCTAGGCGAACCCGCCTTTTTGTTCGGCGAATCCCACCCCTCCCGCCTCCGACGCTACCGCAAAGCTGCCGGTCTCGGCGCCCTCGGCCTACCCACGGGCCCCGTCACCACCTCGTTGCTCCCCGTCGCCGAAAAAGACATGAAAGTCCCCGCCACCTCGGCCGACATCCCACCTCCCGAGGACCGCAAAGCGCGCCGCTACTTGTTCCGCCAACTGGCCTCTTACTTCAACATGGTCCTGCGCGAATGGGACCTCGCTCTGGCCAAAGAAGACAACGCGGACACGTTTGCGGGGCAAGCGGCGCGGAACGCCATGATACAATCGAAAGAAACCATGCGCCCTCTTTTCCGCAAGTTTGAAAAGGGCGATTTGGAGAAAGATATTTTGGAGGCGATTGTGGAGATTGTGCGGGCGGCGCAGGAGAGGAGGTATGTGGATGCCAATGATGGATATCTGAGGTTGAGTATTGGAAAGGCGGCGTGGCCGATTGGTGTGACCATGGTGGGTATCCATGAGAGAAGCGCAAGAGAGAAGCTGCATGATGGTGAGAGGGGACATATTATGGGCGGAGAGGTGACGAGGAAGTATTTGCAGAGTATTAAGCGGTGTTTGACGTTTGCGCAGGTGAGGTGGCCGCCGGAGGATGTTAGACAGTTGATGGGTTAGTGGAAAGGAGGAGGATTGTTGTACCTCTAGTGGGTGAGGTGGAAAAGGAAAGGGGAACGGAAGAAATGAGTGACCATGATACCCATACGATTTTGGAGACGATAACTTTGACCGAGTCTGAAAACTCGGAGCTCGGGAAGTAGACTTTAGGCGTGAAATTGTGTCTGAGAGTTTGAGTCGATGTTCCTCTTTGATTGTGCAAGACTTAAGTTATTCATAATCACTTTCTAACTACATCCCTCTGTTCGTGAACACCAGCAGCATAATAATGAGGGAAGAACCCTGGCAATGCGATGCCACCCAGCAACCCAGACCGCCTAAATCCTTCTTCGTTCATGACTTGTTAATGCGACTGAGCTCACGCAGCGTTTCGTTTACGGCTTGAACGGACGCGATAAATGTTCTTCCGGCGGACGGGCTCCAGACCGGGAATTCGGGTTCCTAGGCCAAGCTCGCAGTGTCATCCATGGCCATGCTAAGCGGAATGTCGCTCATTCCTCCAGGCTTGCGGGATCCTTTGACTTCGAGATCGGCGGCCATGATGTTCATGCGCCGGATTCTGTCAAGGGCTTGCTTTTCGTAGTTCTCAAAGGTCTGGAGTGCGTACGACTGCATTTGCTGTCTAGAGTCGGTGGAGATTGGGGCGATGGACTTATAAGATGTCTGGTCAGCATAACGGTACTGTACTGGGAAAATGAGGTAGAGGTAACATACCTTGTTGATGGCATCAATCCGAGCGTTCAGCTTCCCATCTTTGATCATGGTGAACAGCTCATCCTCAATCGACGGTCCCGGCCCATTAAAGGCCCTCTGCATCGTGTCCAGCCTGACACAGGAGAAGGGCTTAAGGTACTGGACGATGGACTTGGTACGGATGTCGGCGTACAACTTGGGCACGTGCTTTTGCAGGTAAATATCGAGGAGGTAGTCTGGTCGATACGACTCCAGGATCTCTATACACGCCGCATATCTGCCGTTAACGAATTGTGTGATGGCTCGGCGGATGTGCGGTTCTCGTTGCAAAAACTCGCGGAAAGAGTCATTGTCTAGGAGGTTGGCCTGCAGCTCGTGCCTGTCCATTGTGGCAAGCGCCAGCAGACCGCCGTAGATGGCAACGTCGTTCGGGCTGGCAATCTGGTTGTAAACCTCTGGAGGCACGCCGGAGCTGGCTTCAACAAAGGAAAACGCCGCCTCCTTGTAGCGTTCCTGACCTAGCGCCGCGATGCCATTCGCAATCTTGCTGTACGTTTTGAGGGCTTTGGCTTTCGGGTCCGAGTCGTTTGCGGTATTGACGTGCTTGCTGAGATGATTGCTGACGGATTTCCAGTCGTGACGTTCGATCGCCACTCGGACAAGGAGCTTCCCAATGTCGACAAGCTGCTCTGTTGAGCTAACATCCGGCCTCATCTTCCAGTAGCTATCCATGGCAGCGTCAACATCGCCGATAGCTTCAAAGTGCTTGCCTAGATCCTCATTGCCCATCTGTTTAGAATAGCAAAAGTGCATCAGGTTAATATCGTAGTTGTCGCTCATGTTCTGGGGAACGTCAAGAACGTACCCTGATGCTCTCCTTGATCAGGTTGTTTTTATAACCTTCAAGTTCGGCTTGCAGATGGGTTGTAGTGTCTCGGTTCTCCTTCTCCTTGGTTGCCATCCATGCCATATCCAAGAAGGCCTCGGGCTCGTTGGGGGCTGCTTGGGAAAGGGAGTTGACTGCCATCTGGTACCTCAGGATGTCGCTGCCAGCCTTGGCCTCCTGTACAGCAGCTTTGAGTGCATCGACACATAGCGGTACCGAGCTCCTACCAATGTGAAATAGACGTTCCCATCGTGTACGTCCTGGACGTTTCAAGTCAGAACAATATGTACGCTTGTGCTTTGAGGAGGGATGTATACCTTTGTAATTCTGGATGTAAAGATCAAGGTCGAATTTCGGTGTCTCTGTGCATAGAACATACAATCAGCACAGGTGATCACAAAGGAATCGGTAAATATCACCAAAACTGAAGGAGGAGATGAATGCATATCAGGAGACAGAGGTGGATGTCAGAAAACAAGCATGAGAAGAAGGATGTTATAAGAACATTACCTTTGACGATGACGCCGCCTTGATCCTCGATAGCCGTGAAGAAGACTAATTTCTGGTCGTCCATGTTGCTAGGTTCGGCCGTGAAGCTGGATGTGTTGTTGATATGATTTAAGCTAAGCTACCAAAATAACCCAGTAAATGATTGCTGCTCCCTGCTATGCTGTCGCTGCAGTGTAGTTGTCCAGTCGTGAAGCTGTCACTCAGTCGCGGCTGATGGAGGGACAAGGGTACCGTGTAGGTTAGGTTGCCTGCGGTGGAGTGGCTTGGTGAATGTGAACACAAGCTGAACGAGGTGGGAAGCAGGGATGGTGGGGGTCAAGGGGCATGGCCCGGCAGGCACGACGGGGCGGGGTAGCTTGCCTGCAAGGTGGGGCCCACCAGACACTTCACCGGAAGAAACTCCTGTCAATCCGGTTGTGCATCTCAACAACTTGTAGGGACGGTACACTCTATGGGCAGCTCGCATCAGTTACCTGCTATAAAATAGCGGTCCACCCTGCGATTTCTAGGACGCTTTACATCGCTTTGAAATGCATGTTTGCTTTGACACCTTTGTTGTGAGGGCTATCTGTTCGCTGCTGAAGCTGGACGACACCGTGGCCGTCTTTTGTCATCTGGACAGCTGATGAAGACATCTCGAGCAAATATCTGACGCAACAGGGTGTTGCCATTCTTGCCGGTCTCGCGAGTTTGGAGCTGGTGGTTTATGCTCATCGCCGGTGGCTTCCAACTATCCTGCTGTCAGTTTCCCGCTGCTGCTCAGAATCTAAAGGGTCCGTTAAGCAGGACAGTCGGATATCTTGAATTTTGTTCTTGTTCAGATTCAGTAACGTAGAGTTACAGGTTGTCCTCCGGAAGAAAGTTCATCAGTCAAGCTTACTGTTACAGTCTCCCAATAGCTATATGCCGTCATGTTCGCTGAGTGTTGTATAGTGCAAACATTGCAGGCATCCCTATGGGAACCCTTTCTTCAAGACTACTAAGTTATAGCTCCTAGGGCTTAGGTAGGAACGCCATCTCTAATCGTCGTCCGCTTTCTCTTTTGTGCCAACTGTTGTGTTTGAAACCATGATGCCAAAGACCCCTAATGCGAGATGCATTGAACCTTGGGCTTGCAAGCTCGATCCTCGCATTTTGGGATCCTAGCGTTCAATGATGTTTGATGTTTCGGTCTACACTAATTGGACCGAATAGGGGGTATTTGGTTCATATTCGGGCGGTGGATCATGCTCAACGATGCTATGCGGCGAAACTGTCGGCAAATTCCTATCTAGTGCAAGCCGACACCCTGGGAGATCCATTCGAGATCACATATCTCCAGGCGAGCCACAAGCCAGACGAACCACGCATCCACGGCGTGGATATGTATACGACGATGTGGTCTCCTAGTCAGTGCTAGTGCTGCACCGTCCCCTGGTATCGATCTGCCCAGCTAGTCATTCATTCTCCTGGATTTTCTGAGGTCTGCACAGAGTTCGTATTTGTCGAGTTTGAAGTCTTTCTGTTGGATTCAGAAGACACAGATTACGAACAAAAGGCAGCACAAACGGAGGTTTGCAAGCGACATAGACGTTCCACCCAGAACCTCGTCGTCATTTGCTTGTTAGGGCCTTGTGAAGCTGTTTGAAAGTTCGACCAAGGGCCTACCACCTCTGCCATCCTAACTTCACTGCATCTGATGGTAAAACATTAGCGTGGACTACTTGCGATTGGGCGGTTTGGTGGTTTAAACATCGTAAAACATCAAATCAACCGAATGCCTGCGCAGATCCGACACTTTTTTGGCGATACGGGCCGATACGAAGAAGTTGGAGTCTTGGAGGATGCAGTGGACAGAAAGAGAAAGTGTCATCGCGAGCATCTACCGATAGTGGGATAGCCTGCTACATTGCCAAGCCACGCGTGCGTTCTCGTGTATCGTGAATTCCTGATGCTGCTACTGCAGTGCTGACATTTTCGGTGGGGAGAGATACCTAGGTAGGGGGGGTCGAGGAGCGGAAAGGTGTGTGTAGGCGAGGTAGGATGAGGGCAGAAGCTTGACCGTAAAGGTACGGAAACTCACCATATCCCGTTAGAAACCGACTCTGAGGGTCTCTTCGCTGCCGAATCGGCGATGACGGAGGAGGTCTCGCAAGGCTGACTTGTGGAGAGTCGAGGAGTCCAAGCAAGCTACGGGACGGCTTATCGATCGTGTATCCAATGTATCCAATCTGATGTATCCATAGATGTTATGTAAACGGTCATGGCCGATGGGAATGGAGTCATGGAGCTGCGTGATTTTGGCGAGTCGCTATAGTTTCTTGGCTTGCACTTGCTGGATGGAGAAGGGGAAAAAACTCACCCCTGGAATGCATGGAAGCCGAAGAAAAGGGGTAGATTTCTAACGTAGCATACGTACCTCTTGTTAGTTTCTATCATGAAAACATTGGATGTTAGCTTGCTGCTGAGGTCCCCCGAGGTACCTATACTTGCCGAGGCTGCCCCGTATCACACCCGCAACTGTCCCTTTGTCTCAGCGAAAAGACTCGGTTTGGTTTTCAGTTTGCGGTGTTCCCGGTTGCGGCTCGGCGTTGATACTGTATGTGTGAATGCTTACGCCCAAGATTCAAGGGGATACATATCTCTGCTCTGGCACAGCGTGTTGATGGCAGAATGGGAAACGTGGAAACGCCAAGAGGCGAATGTGGGATTTGTGATTGGCCGTGTAACCATTTTTAAATAATAACAAATACAGGGCCCCCGTGTTCGGATCCGAAAGGGAAAGCCGCCAAATGGATATGTACTGATGGGCTGATTTTTCGCCTACGTCAGCCAAGTGTCTGATCCCTGCGTGAGGTGATCCCTGTTGGTCCCTTGTGCCTTCCCCATCTTTTTTTTTTTTTTTTTTTTGACAACCGTCCCGTCCCACAGCACCTAGCACCTGCCGTCAACCCCCCAATTGCTGCCATTCAGCCAATTCCACTTTCCCTGCAACGAGCGATTCTGGCGGCTGTTCTGCAGCCAGCCCATTTTTCAATTTTCTTCTTTTTGCGACGACATGTGGTGACCAGTGTTCCAGGAATGCCCCGGCCACTCTTGCGCTATCTCTTCTTGGCTTCCATTTCGGCGGGGAGTTGAAGTCAGAGTGACCTGACCGACCTCTGACCGACTGTGGAAGCGCACCTGAGAAGCAAAAACGAGGGTCGGCCTGGCTGACAATTGGGCGTTGACTCGACGTTCGGATGCTGACCGATCAACACCCGAAACTGGCGCGCGGCTCTTGAGAAAGGGACAAACAAGCCGTTGAGAAACGAAAGGGACTTCCCATGGGTTGATGGTCTCGCACATAACAATTTCTCAGTCATCAGTCATCACAAGTGGAAAGGTAGCCAATCGCACGGCGTGGCAGATGGAGACGCGGAAAGTTCTTTTTCCACAAGAATTCTTCTCTTCTCCAGTCCCGAGTTCCTAGCGGGCACCTCCTGGCTTTCCACCTGTCGCAAAATTTTTGAAAGGTGAACGCTGATCGCAGCACCGGTGCATCAGAGTCAACAGGACTCCATTCCACCGCTTCGGGACCCCATCATTCGCCCCACTGGTTCTGCGAATGGCGCTCAACCCGAGTCCTAGGCGTGGCACGGTGGACCCGGGGCCGCTGCCGGATCCAGCAGACTTCCGTGCTCTTCGTCCAGCGCATCTAGCACCGGACCGGGTCTCACCGGATTCCCAAGGCTCCGTGGTTGTTGGCAGTAAGCCGCGTTGGGGAGGACCTTCGCAAGGGCGGTTTCCCTTTTGGGGCTTCTTGGATCGTTTCTGACTGCGTTTGGGAAAAATTGACGACAATCGCGTATGCACAGTGCATGGATCTTGCAACGTTAACATGCGTGTTGGAGACGCTGATGGGGGCAACGGCCAACGGGGGGTTGCGCATTGCGGAGGTTTTGCTCTTCGTCAACCTTACCAACCTCGTCCATGATCGGCCAAGTACGCCGTGGGTTTGTAGAGATCCTCAAGCATCATTGAGGACGATGGAAGCCAAGATGGAATGGAGCAGGTTCCATTGCCTCGCAATGCTACAGTCGGCACTGTATCAATACTATGTATGACCGACTACTCATGTAACAATGCAAAGGGAAGTGAGTGGTGAATATGGTGATGTGCAATGCATGTACAGGTAGAAGTAGCTAAGGTAGGTAGGCGTATACGACATGCCTCCCGTCTCTGGGCAGGTGCTACCTGTATAATGCGTCCGGTCACGGCGGCGGAGGATCCGACTTTTGGATTCCGTAGCCTCTGAATGGATCACTTGGACCACTGACGACTTCGACTTGGAAACGAACATCCGCCATTTTCACCTTCGTATCCACCAACAAGTCGAAAACTGCTCTTGGCATTTCTCATGAGGGACTTGGCATGCCATAACAGTTGGCCGGAGACAAACTGTTCCGATGCTATGCACTTGCTTCGCACTTGCTTCATTTTGTGACGGTGAGTAAACCGTCTGGAGGTATTGGTGCGGTTGTTAAGTCAAGCCGTTAACCATCAACATTCAAGATCATGCGGTAAGGCTGTCTGTGATACACAGATTTAACTCTTGGGCCCCCGTCTGGGTGATTACGTCGTTCCCTTTTTGGGGTTAATTTGGAGTCCGCTATCTTCCATCCGGGGAAAACCCAAAGATGGGACCGACATGGACAGGACCCCTCTTTTAACCCTCGTCGTCAGATGTGTGTCGAAACAGGCCCGGGCGGTTCGTGACGTTCTGACACACAATCTATTGGCTCAACGATGCGGTGACAAGGACCTTCTAGCATCGAATTTGGAACCATATTCTATGCATCTTCCTGATCCTCCAAGTCCACTCACTCTCATAGGTACCTCCCCTCACGCCGGCGGCTCCCGCAGTAGCAGGTAGCAAGCAACAGCTTGGAGACCTGGTCCCCGTCTGGCTCCTCATTTACGTCCTTGATTTTTTTCAGTCGTTCTTAGATAGCGGTGAACCTCAACTTGGCCGCCGACCTTCACCCATCTACTTGTACTGTTGAAACATAGGTCTAACGACCACAGCAAAACCCCTTCCCTTCCGCCCACTTACCGGTACAATACAAGCACATCCTGTCCAGGGCGTCCAAAAGACCCCTTCCCCATTCCCTTCTTCCCAAGTTTCTTTCGCCTCCTTCCCTACAGCACCGGGTGCCTCTAGCCTCGCGGTACCTCAACCCCCTGATTACGAACAATGCTTGTACATAGTATGTACTGTATGTCTCGAGCATTTCTTTGACCTCATGAGAAGACATGGGACGGTCGGCGGACAGGGGAGCTCTCCTTCGCCTTGTGTTTGGGTTCCTCGCCTAATCCAAGACAGGTTCGTTCGGGGTTAATTGTTTCCCTAGGTTTATTTCCGCCCGAAGCATCTGTAAAAAAAGTACTATACGTGTATCAGCAAATCTTGCGGTGGTTGTTCAAGAAACCATTGACGCCCGCTCTGAGCGAGTCACCTCAACGGGCAAATCCTTCCCTAAAGCGAAACAGCTGTTGAACCCACACGAGTCTCCAACCTACCCGGTCGGTACCTTTCTGCTGACACATCCGGTCCAAAGTACCGCTGGGTATCGGAACCGGCACCTCCGCTAGAAGTTAGCAAAATCTCTTGCCTTCGACTATCCAGCCTTCCCAGCGGTTCCACCTCCACGCAGCATCCTGTCGCCTCTTGCGGATCTACACTGGCTCTTGGACGCTAACTAACAGAAGGACAGTATTCAAACTCTTTTCCCTATCAGCAGCCTTCCCTTCTTTTTCCAGCGGAGTGAGACCAAGCCAAGTGGATAGGACACCCAAAGTTCTTCGACGACGTCCACTTCTCGCAGTTCGTCGGACGGCTGTTGGTTTCGATCCACCCCAAGTCTCCAACGGCCCTGATCCCGGGCTCGGTAAAACATACTCCCCTGACCTTGTACATTCTGTTAGACACCAGTATACTACCTTGGGCTTCCCACGGGTTTTCACCCGTCTTTTTCTGTTGCTTTTGGTTGGGACGTTTCTTTGATCAAGTCCAACAAATCGACAAGCAAAGCAGCCTAAACCGACCACCGAGGACTAGACATCAGCTCACTACCTCCTTCCCCCTTCCTATTTTTTCGCCTGTTTGGTGATCGGTTTAAGCGTGGTCTAAGAGGTGTCTTTCCAGTGGGGTTTGACTGTTTCTGAAAGCCTCACGCGAACATGCTAATCAGGGCAAGGGATTGTTGAGACGGATCACAAATCAGACGGAGGCCAAAGTAGGGACACAACACAGAGCTCAAACACCACACCGAAATGCAAATCAAGACAACAGACCAAGTCATGGCCGACCAAGGCAACACGATCTCTTCGGATGCCAGCACAAGTACTGGTGCCGTCACCGAGGCTACGAGAGCTCGCCAAACCCGCCCTGCCTCACAACCCTCCGATCCTTCTGGAACCAGTACCAGTACCAACGAAATATCACTGAGCGCCGGTGACTCTAGACATTCCCCCGACATGTACGAAGATGACTCGATGGACCTATCCCAGCACGATCATGCCTCTCCTTCCGAAAGCGTAAAGTCTACCCCAGCCCAAGGCCCGTTAAAATCAGAATCCGAGGACACACCCGGGGACGCAACTGGACATGCCTCCTCCGAACCCCCGACCCTGCCGGTACAGAAACGTCGCAGAGTCACGAGAGCCTGCGATGAGTGCCGCAGGAAGAAGATCAAGTGCGACGGCAAGCAGCCATGCTCACATTGTTCAATCTATAGCTATGGTAACAAAAACACTGCTGGCTCTCCACGATGTCTTCAGTCAAACCCCTGCTGACAAGAATCCCAGACTGTACTTATGACAAGCCGTCTAACCGACGCAGAAATCCCG
>HF972838.1:56237-70773 GCA_000604185.2 Neurospora sublineolata FGSC 5508 | reverse complement strand
GCGGTAGATTCTTTAAGACCGCCAAATCTTTATACTAACTATCACGGGAAGAACATATCCCACAAGGCTCTCGAATGGTCGAGAACGGCGTAGGATTGGTTGGCTGAGAGATGATGGTTGACCGAGAAGTGTTAGGGAAGAGAGAGAAGGATAGGAGACACGCAGTGGGAACGGGACGGGATGGTGGCTTATTATACATGTGCAAGACGGGATTAGAGGGGTAGGAAACCTACCAAGACGGTATAGCCTAGTAGAGGTAGTTAGAGAACAAACTCAATAGAAGAGGTGGATATGTTTGTAATAATATGAAGGATCTTCCTCGGTCAAAAAAGTGCAGTTGAATCGTGGTGTGCTTTGATGGGAAACAATCTAGTAATTGCGTATTGGTACAGGTATGGTACAAGTTTGTGTATCTCAGATCTCCTCCTCTATCTGCTGTCCTCCTCTATCAGACTTTTTTGATGTGTGCTTTCAGAATCTCGTCTTCTATGCCCCAAGGTTGTTCCTCTGCTCGCCCCAAGGTTGTTCCTCTGCTCTATCCAGTGTTTCCGATCTAAAGCTGTAACAGAGACCCGTCTCTATCCGACCCAAAAAAACAGCACTCTAAGAGATACCCTATCGTCCACCATATCGTACACTCCCCTATTGTACAGTCTTTGCAACCGTAACCTTACAACCACCTTGTACACGGTCCTGGTTCTGGTAATGATACACCCGACTCCTTCTCCCGTCCATTCCTTTCTCAAACAAAACAAAAAAAGCAAAACGCCCGCGCGCGCACCTAACGAATGAGGGTTGTTACAAAGATCCTTCCACCTGTGATAAAAGCAAATGTCCTCCGTCTCTCAACATGTATCCATTCACCCACGACACGCCGCAGATATTCCGTGAATCGCAAAGAAACAAAGCAAATGAGATGTAAAAACTTTTCAACTGCCACCGCCGTCATTGTCATGCTTGGGAGGTATCAGGCCCCGAAGACCCCGGCGTGCCTGGTCCTCCTTGGACCATAGCCATCAACCCCTTCAGCTGCCCCATGCCCATCGTGCGACTTCTCGCTCTCGTAAGGCCCCCAGGGTCAATGGGACTCCAGCCAGGGACGTTGTACAGGGACGTAGGTGATCCGCCGAATTGACCGGGCAGCGGACTGGGCAGGTGTGGTGCATTGGGACGAAGGGGTTGGCGGGAAAAAGCGTTGGAACCTGTACCAAGCCTCGGATCAACGTTAAACCCTTGCCCTTGATGAGATGATCGATCTCCCATGACGACATCTCCCATTCTCTGACCTTGTCCGCCTCCGGGCCCGGGCCCGCTGGGACCTGCAAGTCCAGCTTCGCTACCGGTAGCCGACCCTGCAAGCGGCGCTTGACCGTGAGCATGTGCGGAAGCAGCACTCCATATTCCAGGCTGCTGCTGCTGCAATTGCTGCTGCTGGTGCATCATCGAACTCGCATTGTGTCCCTGCGCTGCGCCTATCCCAGACGCTTGACCTAGGCCTAGCCCTTGGCCCGGCCCCAGTCCCGGTATTTGCCCGGCCAGACCTGGCTGCGTTTGTGTCATACCGAGGGCACCGGCACCGGCACCGCCACCATTGTCGGGGTGCAATACTGAGTTTGGCCCGATCCGCATGCCCCCGGGTCTCGTCGTCGCCCACATGTAAAGGGGCTCAGCGAATTGCTTCCTGCTAGTCGGCGTCGCGCTGAGTGCCCTCATGAAAACATCGAGCAAATCGACATCATCTTCCTCCTCGTAGTCCATGGTCGGTTCGGCTGGGGAGTTTGTTGCTGACCTGGCAGCCTGCTTGCCATTTCCAGAGCATGCGCTGTGTTTTCGACGGAAATTGGGTAAGGAAAGAAATTGCCCCTCCAAAGAGGCTTTGTCGTACGAATCCAGCACGTTCATACACCAAGCGCCAATCTCAAAGATCTTTTCAAAGATGCCTATCCCGTTGACCTCCAGCGCTGCCATACCATTCGCCTCCAAGCCGATTTGCAGGAGAGACCGCAAGACCAACGTAGTTTGCCTAGCGATCGTCAAGGGAAATGCGAAATGCATACTCTCATTCTCCGCAGCCCATGACAGGTACCCCTGCCGCAAAGAGGAGAGCCAGATAATCAGTCTGAGCCACTGCTGGGTTACCAACAGCTCGGCGGTTTGAGATGGTGTTGGTTCTGCCACTGGAGCTACAGGGTCGGTAGGCGAAGACGAAATTGATGAGGATGAGAGCGAGAGATCGGAGAAGCCGCAGGCTTGGGTGACCGGTACGGAGGATACGGCGATGGTGGGAGAGGGAGGAAGAAGTGGATGTGGGATGGACAAACCGCCTGAACTGCCAGCTGGTCGAGCAAGTTGGTTCTGCAGAGCGAGGTAGGTATTGACGTCGACGGTGGGGTGGGAGCCATAGGTCCAGGCTTCGATGATGGAGTCACGAAGGGGAATGTAGATTCCTAGGAGCTGCAGAAAGCCGGTGTGGATGCCTCGGGATTCGTAAGCGTGAAGGGTCATGGGAAGCTTGGGTGTACGGCGCAGCATGAGGGGTTTATTACGGAGGATTGCGAATGACCTGGTTCTATCAGTAGGCGGTTCGCTAAAAGGAAGACAATGGAGATTGGAGGCTTACCGTTCCATAACATACAACAACCAAAACACCCTCTGCCGACATAGCGCCTCTTCTGGACTCAAACCCGCGTAAGTCGACTCATCCTCCAAGCCCAGCTCCTGCGCAAAGGTCAGGGCCTCGCGCAGGTAAACCCAAGCCTTGGTGCTCTGGTTAGTCTCGAAGAAAGAAGAAGCTAGAAACATGGACGAGACGACCGTGTTCAACGAAATGTTCTCATATAAGTCATATTGCTTTCTAACATCTAAGCAATCGTTGAGGAGGAAACGGCCTGCCTGGTCCCAAAATTCTGGACTGTCTTCAGCCCCGAGGCTGAGGCTGTGGCCAGACATGCGCAAACAGGTGAGAGCCGAAAGGGAATACAAGAGGTTCTTGTCGGGGAGATCGCAGGTTCGCGGGTCCATTCGTTGGATTTCCGGCATGTACAGGACGGGCATGATGGGATACAGCTGTTGATAGAAGAGCTCTACACATTTGGGAATAAGGTAGAGAAATGCGCCTCGTGAGGGGAAGTTGTGTTCGTTGGCAAAGAGCCCGGTTGTTTCGGGGGCTATGCTCACGTCGGAGGCCCAGGTGGTAGAGACGGAAGCGTTTTGCGGGAAGATGTCGGTATTGTTTGACCGGGCTCCGTCGCTTACCTCCGGACTGGGTTTGGTCAGCCCTGCGTTTTGACACTGAGAACAGGGGGCACTCACTCTCCACAACTGCTTGGGCGCTGTTCTTCCTTCTTGCCGGCTTCACGCTCTCTAAGTCTGTTGATAAGACGGCCACGGCCAGGTCTAGGCCCTCTCTTACGCGGTACGTGGTTTCTGGTGCATTGGAGTTTTGCGTCTATGCAAGGTTGACAAGGCGACTGGTAATCGCATCTGATTCCTGTATCCAAGCGAAGCAAGGTTAGCCTTCTGTGCTTATTTTCCGAATCTGACAATCAGGGTCCTATTGCTGACAGGGATCGACACATCACATCGACATCGACCGAATGGGCCATCGAACATCACGCCATGTGCTCAGGGTAGGTGGAATCGGATCTGAAAATGTGGACAAGACTCACTTCTTAGTCGACACTTGTCGCAAACCTTGGGAGGCTGGACGGGTCTATTCGAAGACCCAGCAGTGGTGGCATTGGAACTGGAGGAAGGGCCAGGGCTCTTTCTGGTGCTGGTGCCTGGTTCAGTCTTTAGGCGGACTATGCGTGCCTCGGGGCTGGAGCTTCCTCTTTGGTCCTCTTGATGCGACAGATCCATAGGCTGTGGTGGTTGTATCGTGGTGTGGTATTTGGTTTGTATGGGCACTGAATGTCGATGTGATGATAGGGTGAATATAAGTGTGTTCTGGACAAGTCGAGATGTGTTCTTGGGCGAGATGGCGTGCATTGATAACTGCGCCGAAAGACAACTGACGCAACCCAAGATTGCCAAGTTGGCTCGACATGTTCCATGTGCTCCCATCCACACGGACATCATGTTGTTGACTCTACCCAGTGAGGTGCCAGTGACATGCTCTCCACCCAGTCCACCTTTGCTTTACCCCGGAAGAGCGGAACGAACGGGCGGGATGCCATTCCCAGGGCAGACCAAAGCCACTAACCCAATGCAGCATGGCAAAGAGCAATTGCAGGGCTGAGGAGGAGCCGCCGGCAGCTGAGGAGATCCATTGTTGGCCAGAGGTTTGATGTCCATCCCTCGCCCTACTATTGGTGTTCATCATCGTTTGTAAGCGGAAGAGGTACCGTCGATGTCCGTCATCCATCTTTTGTGGCGCAGTTGCCGAAGACTGGCAGAGACAAGAGCTCGAGAGAGACGCGCGGACCCATCGAGACTACTCGGGCCGGGTATGGCAGCCGATGTTGTGATGTGTGGACTCGAGGGCTCCCGTCATTTCGGAAAGGGAACATGATGGAAAGTGAAGAGTGGATGGTGGAATCACGTAAAGAGCAAGGGGGTGGTGATGACTGGACCTGGTCTGGTGAATGGAAGAATGAAGGAATCTCGAGAAGTGTTAGAGAGAGAAAGAGGAAAGAGGAAACATCACAAGACTGGAAACGAGACACGAACCGAAACAATGGAAAGCGACAGAAAGAGCAGAGGATGGACCCTTCCCACATTGTCCCGTCGTCGCATTCAGTCGCAGTCTTCATTTCATTCCAATTGACCAATTAGAGGTCCAAATCAGTCGATATGACGAATGCCCAGACTCGCAAACGAGCACAAAACCTCGCAAACGACAGCGGGAAAGAGCGGGAGACATTTTCAGGGGAAAGTGACATGAGCGAGGTGCGACAGCTTTGGGCAAGTTCCTGGCCGATCAAAAGCAGGGAAATCGAGATTGTACGTGTACACTACCACTGTAATTACCCTGTACGGAACCCACATTTCAGTGGAGGGCGGGCCCCTAACCCTTGTCGTCAAAATAAGGTTTTGTGGGCTTGTCCAGCAGTTCTAGGCCTGATGCCCGCTGACGACAGCTGTCTCGGTGGTCTTTTGCCAGTGTCGTAATATTGAATGACCTCTCCATCTCCTGTTGATCATGGCTTTTTTATAAACGATCCGCGGCCAATCGGAAGCGGCCCGCCCGTCTTACAGCCTCGTGTTGTGGTGGTACCTGTCTGCAATCTGGACACCGTCTTTCTGCTCTTCACCATCATTTCCCCTTTGCCATGACGCAACATGACATTATAACGAGAGTCTGCCTCTCTCGACTTCTTCCCTTTCCCACAGTACTTTTGTCCTTTGTTTCTTCAGCTTGCCAAGATTTTGGACTTCGATATACGTCAGCGAGAGACCCTGGATCTTGTCCTCACTGAACCCCACATGCGTCATTGCCAGACTCATAAGAAAAGAGATGGGATTCAGACTTCGACCAGAAGGGAGGGTTAATGTCGCATCGCCGGTATTTCCGAGGCACGGCGCCACTATTTCCACACGACAATGACATACCCCCTCCGTTACCAGTTGCTCGTCACTGACAAGTGATCCTAATACCGGCATATCGAGTACTACCAGAGACCAGCAGTACCACCACGGTGATGATTGACGGACAGGAACCGGAAAATCTGTACCACGCTTCCATCTCATGGCCGACCAACCGACAGGGCACCGACGCGGACCCGACAAACTACGCTACTCACGCAAGATCTCTTGTTCATCTTGTTCATCACTTCCAGAGTACCAGAAGACATGAACCGTCAATCTCATTTTCCACCCTTCTACACTTCACTCCTTCTACCAAAAGCTCTGACTGCTACCTACCGGAAACATGCCCTCAACCAGACAATCCCTCCTACCAAGAAGCGCTTCAGACAAAGACTGTCAGGCCCAATCTCTGATCCCAGAGAAGATCTCCTTCGTATATCCTGTATTACACATTCTACCAAGGAACAACCGAGTAGCCAAGGTGAACATCTCATGCAGGCAGCCCTGCCAAGAGACCAAACACAGGTGTTGTAAGCATGGTTCTTGGATGTCAAGATGGATGGGTGGTGTCGTCGATCACTTCTGCCCTTCACCCCAAATTGCAGTTGCATGATATTCCGGATGTTGGTCGAGCCGTTGAAGCTGTTGAACGTTATCAAAGCCACCAACGGTCCATCAATAATGTTGTGCATCACGACCGGAGGTGTCTCCGATTCACTTACACCTCTTCCCTCTCTCACTTACACCTTTTCTTGGCTCACCTGACTTCACCTGACTTCACCTGACCTCACCTTACCTCGCCTTACCTCACCTTACCTCACCTGGAAAGTTCCATGCGAGAAATCGCGAGAAGTGTCTCGCCACAGTGGGGAAACGGCCTACCATTCCCACTTCTCGGTGTCTCACCTGTATCCCGGGATCTACAGTGGACATAATCCGGGGCACCGGGAAGCATGTGGGTGAACTTGGTCACCAGCAAGGCTAGCTACTTACTCGCGATTGTTTCGGTGTCCACGTCTCAGCTAGGCCTAGCGGGTCCGGTCCGGAACCTGCTTCCTTGATATCACGTCCCAATGTCTCGGTATCACTATCCCACATGGCGACCAAGAAGTCACCCCCGTAACCTGCCCAAGCAGGGACCTTGGGCACCAGAACGGCGGGTGAGTGTGGCTTAGCTTTGCTTCCTACCTGGGGTGAAATCTCTCACCTAGGTCTAGGTTTACTACTCTAGCGGGTCCCGGAATCATCTTCCACGATAACGCGAGCACGCGGTTCCAAGGTCTCGGTATCACGCAAAAATGGAGGGACAGGCAAGGTCTGGGTCGACCTGCTCGTGGGCCCGGTTGGGAATGGGTCCTTTCACTCACGGGTGGCTCATCCCAGGTGGACACGCGAAAGCTAGGGAGTCCGGAATACTTCCGCGGTCCCATCAATCGGTATGATACCATGATACCATGGTACCATGAGGACGGTTCGCAGATCTCGGGGTGTCGATGGTATGCGAACTGGGCGGCCCTCTGGTATCGAGTTATCATGATGCTATGCGGAATTGATCCGTCATCCATCCTGATGAACATCAATCTGGTAGGCGAGCGAGTATGGATGGTTTCCGCTTCTGTGCGCTCGCTCGCTCGCTTCTTTTCTCCATCCAGGCCCGACCGACACTGAATATGGGGATGGATATCGATGGGGATGAACGTGGAGACGGACGGACGGACGGACATGAAAACCTAACGGACGACCAAGCTGGAAGGCAAGACAAGCTAGAAGGAAAGCATGTAAGCCTAGGTAGCTTATTACACCTTACTACACCTCACCCTCTTCAAGGAACAACAACCATGAAAGAAGAAGCAAAGAGGCAAAGAGGAGGCAAAGAAAGGTCAAGATTCTTCTTAGAAAACAATGGAAGCTATATCGTTGTATAGTATCGTTGGAATACGCCATGGGGAATTGGGCACGGGGTGGACATAGTGTAAGGCGGGAGGGAGTCCAAAGAACTACTATAATCTATAATGAGGCTGTCGGCCTTCCAGGATGACGATGGCAAACACTGTTTTTTTCGAATCCGCCCTTCCAAGTAATACTTTGCCCCTTGATGCGCATTCGTCCTCCACCTATAGTATACAGACTTCCTCCTCTTGTTGAATAAAATCAGAGTTCATCCCTATAATACTCTTCCTTACTCCCCTCCTCGTTCCCACTCCGGCTTCCCTCTCCATTACTCCCCTCCTTCTTCCTCCTCTTCTGACCCTCCCCAGCCTCAGTTTGCTCTTCTCCCTCCTCAGATCTTTCCTCCCCATACCAAAAAGCACTCTCCGTTCCCTCCTCCGGAAGACCGTCCTCCTCATCCCCCGCAACATCCGCATAAAATTCCCACACAATCTCCCCCCCTCCCTCCCTCTCATCATTCAAATCCCTATCAGGATCCAACCCCGCCGCTCTGATCTCCTCCCTGATAGCCTCCAGAGTCTGCTGATCCAATCCCAGCTTATCGATATCTCTTTCCGAAATCCTCATCTTCTTCATTTCTTTCTGGCCACCCTGCCCCTTGCCTGCTGCTGCTGCTGCTCCTCCCTTGCCAGCCCCTGCGTGGTTGTTGTCGCCATAATGACCTAAAACGTCCGCTTTGAACGCCGCTTTGGTTAAGGCTTCGAGGAGGTTTTCTTGCTGTTCTTCCTGTTGTCGTTGTTGTTGAAGATGACGTGGCAGAGGAAGGACGTGTGTCGAGGGCAGGATGCGGCGCGCGCCGATGGGGATGCCGGCTACTGTTAGGCCTTGGTAGGACATCTTTTCGGTTGACCCGGATCCTGACGCTTGCTTTTGGTCCTGGGCTGTGGCGGCTGCTGCTGCTGAAGAGTCGATCATGTTTTTCCTCCGCTGGTTGAACGACAAGGCTTCCTCGTCGGAGCTGATGACCTGGCGACACGTAATCGGGTGCGCCTTGGTTTCCTTGGGCGGGAGGAACGCAGCGTCGGCGCAGAGTCGTGGGGTGTGGACGACCATTAGATAGGCGCAGGTGGTGACTTCCTTGATCCAACCAATTCTATCGCCTGAGAGGGCCGGGTTGCAGTGGTACTGAATCTCGATGGTGCGTGGACGGCCCGTAAGATCGCAAATGGTGCCCCCGTCTAGTCGCTGGACGAGGTAGCGCTGGTTGTCTTTGGCTTGGAGCTCCGTGTTGGGCGGCGGGGAAAGCTGTTTCTGTTCGGTATTGGGGACTTCGATCTGCTTGCCCTTTTGGGATTGGGAGGATGGCGGCAAGGATGTTCCGAGAATATACTCCTGGCCGTTCTTGTCGCGTAGAGGAGGACCACCTTTCGGGTTCGGAACGGCGTGGTATTGCACGATCGACTTGCCGTAGCAGTATTGGTAGCTCCACCAGCCGCTAACATAGTGAAGGCATGCGTTTTCCAGGCCGCGCATGAGTTCCCAACCCTTGTTGTACGCGCGAGCCACTTCGCGGGCTTCTTCGGCTTTGGCGAGCTCGGTCGCGGTCTTGTTGGGAGCTGGCGGCGGGGCGATGATGGGGATCGAGCAGAGGTAGCGCATGGGCGGGTGGGCGATGAGCTCGTACGTCTCTCTAAGCAGCGAGGTGCCATCGGTGGTACCGTCGCCATTGTCGGAGTCGGCGTTTGCGGTCGCGGACTCGCGGATCTCGCTGGTCAGATCGGTCTGTGTCGAGCCATGTTTCGCGCCGTCGCTCGCGGGGGTCGGTTTGGGTGCCTTGTTGGCTGCTTCGAGGAGGGCAAAGGCGTCGGCCTCGGAGATGTAGCTGTCGGAAAAGATTACTTGGAACTGGGCAGACGGTGATTGACGTCAGCATCACTTTTTTTAAAAACACGCAAAGCCAAGACGCACCTGGGGATGTGCCAGCAGATCTTGGTGGATGCTGAAGCTGGTGGGCTGTCGAGCAGTGCCAAACGGCAGCGAGCTCAGAGCTAGGAGAGCTAGACTTGGACGGCGCATGATGCCGCTGGTGATGAATGTGCCCTCACATGTACAATTAGTTGAGAGAAGAGGTCAGGAATTCGGTCATCCGAATCCTTGGTGATGTTTGGGTTGGTTGCCGTTGCAAAATGGAAGAAAGCTTCCCGCCGCCGTCGCATCGTCGGTTCCCAAACGCCAGCTCGCGTCTTTGATAAGGTGTCCTTATCGTTGCTGCCGAATCATCCCGCCTGCCGCCATTATGTCATGTTATGGGGCCTGTTAGTGTTAGTATGGAAGGAACCAGCTAACAGCTCAACACCTTGCAGCTGCTGCGGGAGTGTTAGTGCAGCATCAATTTGTAACGACGCAACATAACCACCGTAGCTTCTCACCTATGCTCTTCCTTCCGATGTCAACTTGCGAATAACTTCATCCTATTGTTGATCACGATCGAGACCATCAGCTTCCTCCAAAAAAAAACCGTTCCGAGCAGAACCTTCCCCAAACCCCGCCGGATCCCGGCACCAAATACCAATGGCCATAACGACCGGGGAGCCCGTTCAGCCCCGATTCCCCCATACCATCTCACCGGTCGTCCATACCTCGCTCGTCTCGTTGCCCCCGACCTCAGCTGAACCATCCGCGATCTCGATCCGCACCTTCGCTAATATGTCTCGGGACGGAAGAGGCCCTCGCTTTTCCCCACGTTTGTTAGAAATGCCCCAGGTCCGACGACATTTCTGTCACTCCGAGCTGTGTTGGAGATTTGGTCAACCCCTATCCATGTCTTTCTAGGTAGCCAGTTCGAGGTAGGTGTTCGGGCCTCCTCCATGACTAACTTGTCCACACGTTCGTTACAAGAAGAAGCAAAAAAAGACCAAGCCACATCACCCCATAGTTCTTTCTCCCATGTCTCAGTTCACAAACTGATTTGGCTTTCACCAAACTCTCGTTACGAAATGATTTCTCGGGCAGTCAAGGTGATGATGTCGATGTCGATAATCATCCCCCCACCTCCATCTCTCCTCTCATGATTGATCAAGAATGCGATGCAATGCAATGCAATCCTTTAAACCCAACTGTCGCTATCCGAGACATCTCGCGCAAGTCACATCTGAATGGAACATTTTGCTTTTTCAACATCACTGATGGTATTGTCCTGGGGTTTGATGTTCACTGCAATGCAGTGCGGCTACCCGTCGTCAACCACCCCCAGAGTTCCAGACGCCAGATCACTCCACGATTTGGAAGCTTGGTTGTGGACGGGAGCTCACTGATGGTCAGATGGTTTTGATGTCAGGTCAGTTTGGATGTGCAAGATCCGGTGGTGTAAAACAGGCGAAAACCTAAGCAGAAGGAGCAGTGTCTAGATTCCTCCATGCTTCTCGCCTCCGTTAACGATGAAGGTTTCCAGCCAAATTGGAAGCACAATGATGTTAATTCAAGATCTGGTGTAACTAGTTGTCAACTTAACCATCCTTGATCTACAACTTATACGCCGCTTTCCAAAGTCACGGGTGTCAATCTTCTCCAGTGCCTTTTACGATTTTCCCAGCAAAGAATGACAAATGCACGATGATGTTGACCAAAATCTCGTACAACCCCGTTCCTTGAGTTCGGTTCTTCTGCGAACTCTCCATTTTTGATCATGCTTTTCACGTTCTGGACCCTTTGCAAGGTCACACCGGTATCCCGAGATGTGATTTTGATCCTGAAACTGGTTGTTCTTCAAAGTGGAAAAAAAAAAAGTGTTGTTAATGCATGATGATGTTAACGTTAACCGTTCTGTATTACACTCTTTCACACGAAAGGTGTAACCTCCCGCGTCTTTACTCTTTCTTTTTGCAGCACTCTAGTCTTGGTTATTATTTGACTTCTTTGCTGTCCATAGATCCACGGTTAGTTTTGGTCTCTTTGTCTTACTTTGATGTAGTCAAAAAATTCGAGAATGTCCATCAAAAACCTCCATTGGACCACAATTGCAGTGTTCCAAATTCTAATTTCTATGTAGATGCAACCAGGGTTCAACCTCGTCATTATCATAAGATAAGTGCTGTATGCTCACTTAGCACGGCGTATTGACCAGATAGCTCGCAGCTACGCAGTATCTTTCATTGGACCTCCCGTTTACACTTTACAAGTCCCTGTTAGAACACGTTCGGTCTCTGTATGGTTTTCCTTCTAAGCACCTGATAGATAGGAATTTCACCGTTGGTTTATGAGCGCAGCATATCCTGTGGGTAATGGTCTGATATTACTTACCCCCTTCGCCATATCAAAAGCGGCAGAGGCGTCAAGATGGCCTGGCCCATTGACAAGTAACGGACGGCCGGGACGGCAGCAAGGATGGCAGCAGCGACGACGACGACGGCAGACCCCGTTGACGTTCGAATAGCTTCATGACATTGGCTGGAGTCGGTAGTAGCCCTTCCCGCTCCCCAGTCAGAACTGCCTTGCAGCGTCGCTCTCCGAGTCCGGTTCCGTACGTACTCCGGACGCAGTGGTTATCTTTTGATCTCTTTGGCTGATACCATTTCAGCTCTGTTATTCTCGACCCCTAGCTTAGACCCCGAACTGACCATTCCATCGTCCTCTGCCGTCGCCGTCGCCGTCGTGATTATCACCATCGGTTTCTGTTGTCCGAAAAAAACAGTTCAACATGTTCTAGGCCCGATACTTTTTATCTCGTGAGATTCCATTCCCGTTCGAACCGAAGCAAGTTTCCCACTGCTTCCCTCCAACGACAAGCCGGATGATTATCAGCAGCGAATCGTCGTGTGATGGCTAGTATTTAGTGCGTTGCTAAACTGGACCACTCAGCGAGTGAAGAAGCGGTTTTGGTGGTTTATTGGCTGAGTAGTTTGGAATTTTGACCATTCAGTTTGAATGAAGATAATGAGCATGATATGGTAGGTAGGATTTTGGGGTTCCGGGGGTTCGAGGTGTGACCGAGAGGCGTGGAAGGTATCGCGTGCGCCTAGAGACGAATGAACTAAATCGCAGAATGATCTCTGGGCGATGCTAAGATTGGATACCTTAGCCAAGCGTCTCAAAATTTCCGGGGGGGCATCGGATTCAGGAGTTTGACCCCATATTGTAGTGTAGGCAACCATCAAGAGAGCCCGGGGCACAAATGCTAATTTGACTCCTTTGATTAGCATGTGGGGGGTTGATGTTTCGTTTCGCTTCAGCTCAACCCCGCCGGTCCCCCGGTCGCGGGCGTGGGGTGGGAGGTGTCACCACGGAGCTCCCTCCGTATGGGCCCCCGTATTGCCAAGACGGAACCAAGCCGAGCCCCGGTCTATGGGGCCGATTTCACGAGATTGGTTATGGCGGTAAAATCGGTAAGGTACGGATGTGTGCGGATGCGATGGCGGAAAGCGGGCGCAGGCACAGGCGGGGTTTCCAACGAACCACGATCGGGAATCCGGGATTTACGGGTCCGATGGGTCCTGATGGATCCCCGAACTCGTGGAGCCCGGGTCTGGGAGGTGGGGTGGAGCCCGGAACCCGAGGGGAGTTCTTGCTTCTTGGACGACATCCACTGTTTGATCCAGTTCTTTTACTTGGAGGGGGGAATGCCTCTTGTGAGTAAAGACAGAGGTAACATTTTTGAGAGAACCGGAATGACGGCATGAGGAAATCGAGAGAGATGCGGTAACCGAGTTTCTAGATCCTGCAAATGAACAAGACAACTCGCTTCCTCGGTGAACATTTCGGTGCATAGGCTTATGCTTCCTCTGTCCTTGACCAGTCATCTCTTTCTGTTTAGAAGAATGCCAACCTCACTGCCTCGATGCCTCGACGCCTCATAGTATCCTCAGGAAAGCAGGCAAAGGCGCCCGTGCCCCTTGCGAAGTCTAAGCGAAGCCATTGCCCGGGCCAACCAGTTCGACCCTACATACGGAGTCCTGGAAGTCTCAGAGGAACGTTCCATCAATCGATTCCAATGCCAGTTCCCCTTGCTTCTTCCAGCTCGGCATAGTCTAAAGCAAGGGGAACGAGGCAGGAGAGGTTCGAGAAGGGCGAATGAAGTGCAGAACGGTGGAGGAGGCCATCTGACATCTGACATTCTGACCAGCAATGAATGGGCACCGCTGGCGTGCCTGGCGTGGTCAACGGGGAAGATGGAGCATCTGATGCGAGTAATCAGGGGGAAGTGCAGTGTCATGTCGAGCAGATAGCAGAAGCACAGCATAGCATGCCCTGCCCCGGGAAGAGATGTGAGGTGAGGTGAGGCTATGCGACTGCCAGCATGGCCATCGGATGGCAGGTTCGAGATATGCCCTGCAGGGGAGGTGACGACAGAGGACGGACTCGACTGGCTCGATTGACTCGGTGGACGCACAGGCCACTTGACGTGTAAGTCGTCGGTCGTCGTTGAATGCTGGCAAGTGAAGTTTGACCTTTGACGTATGTACGTACAATATCAAATACGGGGTGAGAGGGTGGGCAGCTTGGAGCCCAAGCTTCCTCTTTCCGAGGATACCGCGGCGGAACCAGAAACAAGAGACGAGACCGAGGAGGTGTGTGTGTTGTGAGTTGTCAAAGTTGTCTCGTAGATAGCGAGTTTGTCAGCAGAAATCCAAGCATTGTTGAATTACCCGAGAAGATGTCAAAAAGGAGATGATGACTGTCAAGCTGTAAGGGCGTTAGCAAGATTGACAGGAACATTGCTTGATACAACATGTGAGATCGAGTCAGAGAGAGAGTAGGAAATGAGATGATATCGTCCAGTGGAAGGGGTCCGCCTCACTTTTGGGCGGATTCAGGCCCAATCAAGCGCAGTGTGATGGGGCTCCAAGCCCAGTGGGATTCGCTGGCAGCAAGGCAACAAGGGGAGACAAATACCCTTGTACAGTGTAATCAGCAATGACACCACTGCCCACTCTCTTGATGCTCTTTTTCACGTTGATCCAGCAAATGGTTGATGACCACAGTTGACCGGCAGCAGCAGATTGAAACCGATGTAGGGAACGAGGGAGGTGGTTCCCCGGAGGCTAACGCCTTTTTATAGCGCCCTCTTGTGACCGAATGCATAGGTTAAAGCCGTAGAGGAGGTCTGACAACTGGCAAAGTG
>HF972835.1:64410-80271 GCA_000604185.2 Neurospora sublineolata FGSC 5508 | reverse complement strand
CATGCCTGGCAAGAGAGCTCGTTCTTGTACAGCCGTCGCCTGACAATTCTGGTTCCAGGTGTGGAAGTACCCCTCGAATTCGAGTTTATACTGCCCGTGCCAGTTCCCTACATGGAGCCTCTGAAACTGTGGTGGAATTCCACTTCTGCTTTGACGCTCATCACCGATCCAGAGATGCAGGAATTTCGCAAAGAAGAAGTAGCCAGTGCTGGGCCAGATCATTCATATGCTTTGCTCGCCATGGCTTTTGAACACCGATTCCCGCTCAAGGGCAGGCAATATCCAATTCGCCTCGTATCAACCCAAAGGAAACTTGACGTCGACGGAATTGCAGCTCTCGAGTTTGACCCTCGACTGTATGAAAGCTTCCCTCAGCCTCCTCTTGTGAGACTGGTAGACAGGAAAGTGCCTTATCTCGTCACCAAGGTCCTGCCGTCCAAGCCACCGGTCGAGCTCGTATTTAAGCCAGGTCCAGATCATGCAGACCTTCCAGAGAACGTTCCATACGTGGTTTACAAGCCCATCGGCAAAGCCGTGGGTCAGTTTATTCCACCTAATGCAGCTCTAGATCATGGCAATTGGACTCCGAAGAACGGAAAGCTGTACCAAAAGGTCCTCCCTTCCACACGTATTCGGATGGATGACTTCCCGGCCGTATTTGCCCAGGTGGGTGCGGTCATCCCAGCTTTCACAAGGGCAGTGGAAATGAGTTTGGTAGCCGCGGACCTGATGTACAATCGTCTGGGTTGTCTGCAACTTGATAACTTGCCTCTCGTTACTACCGCACTAATTAGCAGTGGGTCTCGAGCCCCGACCAACTACGAAAGATTGGAGTTCATTGGCGATACAATCTTGAAATTCTGTGCCTGCCTCTCTGCTTCGGCGTTATGTAAGTTCTCCTGACAAGACCTCTCACAGCAATTGCTCACCATAACATAGTTCCAAACCACCATGAAAGGTTGCTCTCCCAATGGAAAGACAGACTCGTGAACAACGTGCGACTCTGTCGGGCATCTGTCGATTTTGGCCTTGACGAGTACATCATCAACTCTGTGGCCTCGAAGAAATGGCGGCCCAAGTTTGTCGAGGATTATCTGGATGAGACGAAGTCCCCGAAATCGGAAGAAACCCGTCAGATGAGCTCCAAGATGGTAGCCGATGTTGTCGAGTCCCTCATCGGCGCCGCATACGTGTGTGGGGGTATGTCAAAGGCACTCGAGTGCATCTCCCTCCTTATCCCCACTTCCAAGTCCAGCAAGTTCAAGTGGCAGAATATTGGTCTTAGCCGTGACCAGCTTTTCGGGTTTGCTCCCAAAGATGCCATCCTCCCCAAGCAATTAGAGCCTCTGGAGAAGGCCATGGGCTACACTTTTACCAAAAAGTCACTCCTCATCGAGGCCATGACGCACCCGTCCTGCCCAGGTCTCAGTGACAACGACTCCTGCTACGAACGCCTCGAGTTCCTCGGCGACTCCATCCTCGACGTCATCGTCATCAAGCGTCTCGTGGCCGAGACGGGCCCCAACGAGCTCGCGCACTACGACATGCACGAGTACCTCTCCTCCGTCGTCGCTGCCGACATCATGGCATTCTTGGCCATGGAGTGGGTCATCATGCAGACGGACATCTACGAGGTCAACCCTGCCAAGCTGGACGCCCTCGACCTCCTTCCCTTCTCCAAGAGCAAAATAACCTCTGCGAACTTGGTCTCCAACAAGGAGGACTGGCCCTTCTGGCGCTTCATGCGGCACAACTCCCAGCACGTCGCGGCCACCCAGACCGCCACCAAAAAACGCTACCTCGCCCTCAGAGACGACATCCGCGCTGCGATATGGAAGCAGAACGAGTTGCCCTGGGCTTTGCTGGCGCGCATGGGCCCCGCCAAGTTCTACTCGGACATTGTAGAATCTTTAATCGGCGCCGTGTGGGTCGACTCGGGCTCGTGGGAAGCGTGCGAGCACGTGCTGAACCAAATGGGCCTCTTGCCGCTGCTGGATCACTTACTCAAAACGAAGGCGCATGTGATGCATCCCAATGTCGAGCTGCAGATCCTGGCGCCCCCGAACAAGCGGGAGACGCGCACCGAGTTTGTGATAATTTCCAACAAGCGGGGGATCATCGGTCGCGGAACGGAGTTTGAGGATGAGCCGAGTGCCGTTGATGATGGGCTTGTGACGGTAGAGCCATATGATGACGTTCCGACACGTGGCGAGGTATTCTCTTGCAAGCTGTTTGTTGGAGGCAAGCAGGTGGCGGATGTGACGGGTGCGGGGACGAAGGAGGAGGCCAGGGTGAGGGCGGCGGAGATGGGGTGTTGGGTGATTAAGGCGGAGAGGAAGGCGATGGCTGAGAAGAAGGCTGAGAAGGCTGCTGCTGCTGCTGTTGCTAATGAGGACAAGGGGGATAAGGGGAATAACACGGACAACGGAGACACCAACGCCAAGATCGGGGAGAACGGGAGAAAGGAAGAGGTCCCCGATCACCGTGGTGCGGATGGGGATACCGTTATGAATTAGAAGAGTTAAGAGACGGCCCCTGTTCACATTACGGATAGGGATATTACGGATAAGGAAATGGTGATGAACTAGCGTTTGTTGGCAAGTCTTTCGTTGAGGTAGGTTCGCTTGGATATATCTGCGTTTTAGGTATTTATGCAGCGTTTTGGGACACTTGACTTTCAAAGTGTTTGGATAGCGGATACGGTACCTCCCGTCTGTTAGAAACATACCTTTGTTCTTGAGATTTTGAGAGATTCTTACTGTATTTGCAGCGGTTTATGGCTGGCGATCAGGATTTGTCACTTGTAAGCTTGAGAGAACGACTCGGTTGTCATAGACATATAAACCCATTTTCGCTACAGTATACATAGCTTGACTCTTCTAAAAGGATTATGGCATCCTCGGAAATCCTATTACCTTGACTGATGTAACAACACGATAAAAAGCTCAACATGGTAGCAAATGCCTCCAATTCCCTTTCCTCCCATGACATAACTACCTAGCACGATGAGACCTAACCATGGACAAATAAATAGACACACCACGCTCCTTTAACTACCTTATATCCCACACATCTCTACAAGGACTCTACTCACTTCTTCTTAGCAGGCCTTCCCCTCCCCTTAGCCGCAGGCTTCTTCGCCCCAATATCCTCATCATCGTCCTCATCCTCATCAGCACCCTTCTTCGCCGCCGCATTCTTCTTGCTAGCACCGGCGGTACTTTTCTTCGCAGCAGCAGCAGCCTTTTTCGCCTTAGGCTGCTTGATATATTTATCCTTGGTGATATCGACATCCTCGTCTTCATCAACTTCCGCGGCATCATCAACAAGGCCGGCAACGTCGCCCTCGTCGTCTTCTTCAATGGCTTCCTCCAGGTCGGGAACGTCCTTGGTGAGTTTCTTGGGTGCGAGGACGCTGCTGGCTTTGATGAAGGGGACGGGATGAGAGGCTGCGTTGTAACTGTGAGAGGGAGAGGGAGAGGAGATTAGTTAGACGAATGTTCGATATGGGGGGATGAGGAAATGGGGAACAAGATAACTCACATCCTCGTAAAAGCAGCCTTGGTCTGTGACTCAATATTCACCGTCTCCTCCGCCTGATGACCTAATCCCAACTCCTTGATCGAGTCAAAGTCATCTCTCGTCAAGTAGTAGCTATCCATCAAATCGATGACTTCCGGCACGCACTCCTTGCCCTCCACCTCGAGACGCTTGACGACCTTGTCCCACAGCACGGGCATGTACTGCTGGCGAATTTCTTGGGCGTCGCCCGAGGACTTGAGGCGCATGTGGGCGTGGATCTCGCGGTTGAAGCGGCTGAGCTTGCCGTACTTGCTGTTGTTGCCAAGCCAGGAAGTGAACTGGGCCTGTCCGGCCAACTGGCCGGCAATGAGACTGGAGGGACGGACGGTACTGAAGACGGCGTGCGTGGGCATCAAGCTCCATTGTTGCTGGGGGCCGTGGATCATGCGGTCGACTAGATCACCGTCGCTGATGCTTTCAGCGGCTTGGTCGACGAGTTCGAGGTACTTGAGGTTTTGTTCCCTTGGAGTGTAGCCCTTTTGGTTCAAGACCATGGGCCTCGAACGGAGGTAGTTCTCCTGGATCATGAGGTAGGAGAATTCGTGGTCGTTGAAGTAGAGCTCGATCTTGTCGCTCAGAGTTGCCGTGCTGGAAGGGACGAACATGCCACCACCAATCAATTTCTGGCAGATATCCCAAGGCTTGAGAATGACGTGCTTCTCCCAGGCCTTGCTCATTTGCTTGCTCTGATCGAAGTCCATGGTGGTCTGATCCAGCTTCGCTGTCGAGATCATGTTGATAATCTGCCGAATATCTTTACCACTGCCTTCGATAAGAGCATTGACGACCGGTGGCGGGATCTTGAGGCCTTCTCTGTGGCAGATAGTCATGATACGGGAGCGGATCTGGTCGACTGTGGGACGCTGGAACTTGATATCAAAGGCGACATGATCGAAAGGCTTCATCTTTGGCAATCTGCGCTCGTTGCAAATCAAGATGAGCGGCACCTCGGTCTTCCTGCAGAACTTGGCAAGGGCACCAACACCGCCACGATCACCAGCAGACATACCGTCGACCTCGTCCATGACGAGAACAATCTTTTTCTTGCCAGCATCAACCTGCTTGCCATCTCCAGCAAAGAAACCTAGAAGAGATGTGTTGGTCATGACATCGCTGACGCCGTTCTCGACAAGCTTTTTGCTGCGAGTGTCACTGGCGTTGCTCTCGATCACGTCGTAGCCCTCCAACTTAGCAGCAAGATGGGCTGCAGTCGTCTTGCCGATACCAGGAGGACCAGAGATGATGATGGCACGGTATCCACCCGAACCATCGGGGCCTCTCTTTTGGAAGTTATACTTCCTCGACTTGGGCCAGTTCTTGAGCCAGTTCTGGATCTTTTCCACGTTGGCTTTGTTGCCGCAGATCTGATTCAGCGCTGTGGGGGCATACTTTGTTGTCCAAAGCTGGGACAGCTGTTTGGGTGGAGCAGGGGCGGGACCAGAAACATCGCGAGTGGCAGCAGCCTTCTTGGCCTCCTTCTCAGCTTCCAGTCTCCGGGCCTTCTCTTCGCGATCCAGTCTCTCGGCTTCTTCACGCGCCTTCTTCTCTTCCTCTTCCCGCTTCTGCTTGGCCTTTTCAGCCCCCTTTCCGGTGCCACCACCTGCAGGCATAGTCCTGATAAGGTAAAACAGGCCTTCCTCGTCAATCGTCTTGATACCGTGCTCTTTGATTTTGCGCAGTTTGCTTGGTCCGGCATCATCGCCGAGAACGACAAAATCGGTTTTGCTGGACGGCGCTCCTGTGACCTTGCCACCGTAGCGCTTGACGAGTGCTTGGCCGTCCTCACGCGAGATAGTCTTGAGCAGTCCGGTGAAAACGAATGTCTTGCCCGCAAGACAATCAATCTCACCCTCAGGAATCTCAGCAGCGCCCGCCATGGGGGGTGGACCCGTATTTCCACCTCCTGCAGCCTTAGTCTTCCAGTCGAACTTGAAGTTAGGATCCTTGGGAGGAGCATCTGGTGCTTGGATTGTTGGGATATTGTCGAGGATCTTCTTGACGTCTTCGGGTTCTTCAACAACCGCCGCATCCTTCTTTGCCCTTGGCGCACGGGGTTTACCGGCTTTCTTTGCTGGCTTAACTTCTTCCTCCTCTTCGTCTTCCTCGTCACTTATAACAACCGGTGATTTCCGCTTCCCTGCCGTAGTAGTTGCGGTTTTCTTGGTCGCTTTGCTGGGTGCTGGCTTCAAGTCTTGGTCGTCGGATTCGGCTGCTACTGCCTTTTTGGCGCGAGATGCAATACGCTTGGGCTTGGGGAGGAGCTCCTCGTCACTGTCCTCCTCAGCATAATCATCGTTCTTTTTCCTCTTGTTGCCGCCCCTGACTTCTGCCGCAAAGATGTCATCACCAGCATCGTCGTCGTCGTCCATGTAGGCATCACCATCCTCGTCTTTGTCGTACTTCTTGTAGGCCGTCGTGGGTTTCTTCGTGGTCGAGGTCTTTGTGGTCTTGGGAGGTTCTGGTGCTTTGGTAGCTGGGGTGGCCTTCTTCCGGGGGCTTGTCCGAAGCGCAGCTTTGGGTTCTTCCGGCTCGGACTTTGCTGGTGTCCTTTTCGGTGTTGACTGGGAGGAAGCAGCAGTCTTCGTTTTCGAGGTTGCAAAGTACTTGGCAGCATCGGTTTCAACTCCTTTTACGGGTTCTCTAGAAACTCTGTCAGCTAGAGTAATGTAAAAATGGAATTGAGAAGTGTTTCATGGAATACTCACGCTGCTTTCTTCTTTGGCGCGGCCTTGGTTGGCTTCTTGACCCTATGAATGCTGGTTAGATGCTACTTATAAGAATGGATACCTTTCACTGCGCTTACTCGACAATGTCGTCATCTTCGCTATCCTCAACAACCTTTCTCGGTCCTGCGACAAGATTGTTAGTATGGCGATAGCTTCTAATGGCGATTATGGTTGAAGCTTACTGCCCCGGGTCTTCTTCTCCTCTTCCTTCTTGGGTGCTGGCGTTGCAGGCTTCGCAGGCGGCGCGCCACCTTTTGGGCCAAAAAAAGAGCGAATGTCGGCAGGCATGATGGGGTTTGTAAAGAGAAGTAAAGGAGACCAAAATGAAGATTGGTTGTTTCAAAAAGTTGGGAAGATGCAGCTTTCAGATGACAGCAACGGGCATCTTATAGCACAGCACACTTGGTGATGGACTGGCGGAGTTGGGAAGTTGAAGTTTTTGGGTGTGCAAGTTGTCCAGGCAGCCGTCCTTCTGCCTAACAATTCTCGTTGAATAGAAAGCCTAGAAAGGTAAGGAGCTAACTGGTCAACTCTTGTCCCTTGTTAGGAAGTAACAATTGAACAAGTGAGACGCGGAAGGTGAGATGGATGACGCGAAGTCTCGTGTTCTGCTCCCTGTCGCGACTGGTGGGGCCTGGTAGTACAAGAATTGGCATGCTTGATGCCTTGAGCTACGCCTGCGCGCGGTGCATTTCTTGTGGCGAGCTTAATTGAATCCCATCGCAAGCTCTGTCCGCTGTATCCGGCAAATTCCCGGCCGGCACCGACAACTTTTTTGGCGGGTCACAATTTTTGGAGTGCCGTCCGTGCCCCGTCCGCGCCCGCAGCACCTTTGCAGTTGGTCGCTCAGCCCGGTCCCCGTCTCTGTGCGCGCTGCTTCGGGGAATCCGTATCAATCGTCGTCGGCGACCGGCATCCAATTGGACCCTCCCTCCGTCCTCCGTCCACCACTCGTCCCCGGTCCGGTCCACCCCAAACCCTCCAACACCATGAAACACAACGCTTCCTCGGCGCTCCTTAGCGCCTTCCAGGGCCTCAGGATATCCTCGTCGGCGACTCCCTTCCGCGCCGCCTCGCTCGCGACCTCTGCCGTCCGCCGCCCGATTGCGCAGACCCCCGTCTCCGTCGCCTCCCATGTCCGCCTATTCTCCGCGACCGCCGTCCAGGCTGGCTCGTGGCTCGAGCCCAACCTCAACAGAAAGAAGAAGATGATGAAGGGAAGGCCCAGAGTGCCGACCGGTGGTTCGACCAAGGGCACAACAGTGGTTTGGGGAGATTACGGCCTGCGCATGCGCGATCACCACCGCAGAATTAGCGCCCAACAACTCAAGCTCGCCGAGGACACCATCAAGCAGAGGTTACGTGGTCAGAAGTACCGCCTGTACAAGCGCGTTGCTTGTAATGTCGGTGTGTACGTGAGCGGTAACGAGGTGAGCAGCTGAACAACCCTACAACCCGGCAATGTCGGATTCCGACCGTTAGCGGACACCATGCTCACATGCATTTCCGGTATAGATGCGTATGGGTAAGGGTAAGGGTTCGTTCGACCACTGGGCGACCAGAGTTGCTGTCAACCAGATCATCTTCGAGATCAGGGGACAGTTGCACGAACAGGTCATCCGCGATGCCTTCCGTCTGGCCGGACACAAGCTTCCAGGTAATAACGGCGCATGCTAGTCCATATCTTTGCGAGTTGGAGACGAGTAGAATACTGACAAGTTGCAGGTCTGTATGAGTTCGTGACCAAGAATGACCCACCAGTGGTTGGTATCACCAAGTTGGAGAATGGCCTCACAGTGGAGGACCTCAAGAACCCAAAGAAGAAGCTCTTGACACAGAGTGCTGCGAGCACATCAAGCACTGCTGCTCCTCCTTCGTAGAGGTGGAGAACCCTGAGCCTATTCTAATTGTAACATTATGTAGAACAACAGAAAGGCCAATGTGCAAAAGAGCGTTGCCATGGCCATTTTATGATTATGATGAAGACGCGACGGGGATCACCACGCGACGGAGATCACCACTTGGACAGCTATGCTCTGTTGGGACAGTGAGATTCTAGACACTGAGATTGTGACAGTAGGGCTGGACGGGTGATGGTCTGCCTGGATGGGTCAGGACGCCCCAAGGACTCAACGAGCAATAGTGGCTTCTTAGACATGGCCTTCCAGCCATGACATTCAAGTCTTCATCATCGTCTATAAACGATGCAATACCCAGGATCAGACGTTACAAAAATCAAGAGAATTCACACGGTAGCTGCCTAGAATAAGGATGGTGAAATTGGGCAACTGCCTGCCTGTGTAAGCGGGCGATATGGTCCGTGCGACCCTCTCCCCTGTCATCTGTTAATTGATTTTCTGGAGGGCGCGTCAACTCGACGCGTCTCCCGAGCATCTCCAATTCAGCATTTCCTTCCTTGGTCAACCCATCTCTACACAATAACACCACACCAAGATGGCGCTTATTGTCGACAAGCACAGGCCGAGGTCTCTTGATGCCCTCACATATCATCCCGAATTGTCGGAGAGGTTACGGTCACTTGTAAGCAAACCATCTCGTTCCCTCCGGCAAAAGAAGCTCCCCGCTGATGACGCTCCTAGGCGCAAAGCGGTGACTTCCCCCACCTCCTCGTTTACGGCCCCTCTGGCGCAGGAAAGAAGACCCGAATTGTTGCTACCCTCAAGGAGTTGTACGGCCCAGGTGTAGAGAAGATCAAGATCGACGCCCGTGTCTTCCAAACCAGCAGCAACCGCAAGCTCGAGTTCAACATTGTCGCATCAGTGTACCACCTCGAAATCACCCCGTCCGACGTCGGCAACTATGACCGAGTAGTGGTCCAGGACCTCCTCAAGGAGGTGGCCCAAACACAACAAGTAGATCAGTCGGCGAAGCAGAGGTTCAAGGTGGTGGTCATCAACGAGGCCGACCACCTCACCAGAGACGCCCAGGCCGCCCTCCGTCGTACTATGGAAAAGTACTCGCCCAACCTACGCCTAATCCTCCTCGCCAACTCGACAGCCAATATTATCGCGCCCATCCGATCGCGATGCCTGCTCGTGCGGGTAGCGGCTCCAACACATGAAGAGATCTGCGACGTCCTTGCTTCGTCGGCGAAGAAGGAGGGCTGGCCGGTTGTCAAGGGTCTACACCAGAGGATAGCTGAGGAAAGCGGAAGGAATCTTCGCAGAGCACTGTTGATGTACGAGGCGGTACATGCGCAAAAGTGAGTAACGCATCCCAGCTTCAGAGCCCCGTATCGCGACTCGAGGTTGCTGACACTATCTACTACAACAGTGAGAAAGTCACAGATACCACCCCCATACCACCCCCAGATTGGGAGGCCCTCATCGGGCAAATCGCCAAGGAGATCATGGAGGAGCACACACCAGCACGAATCCTCCAAGTTCGAGCGAAGCTTTACGACCTTCTGACGCACTGTATCCCCGCGACGACCATCCTGAAGACGCTCACATTCAAGCTCATCCCCCTGATCGACGACGCACTCAAGGCGGACGTGATCTACTGGTCCGCGTTCTATGAACATCGCATCAAGACGGGTACCAAGGTCATCTTCCACCTGGAGGCGTTTGTGGCCAAGTTTATGAGGATATTCGAGATGTATCTGATGAGCATGGACTTGTAAATTCGGTCTCTGTTTTGGGTCTCAAAATGGGCATTTTGGCGTTCGGGAAAGGGGGCATTGGCGTCGTGTGACCAGCTAGAATTAGTAGGGATTTGTTTGGCGAATCATGACGGTTGTTACACACGTGCAAGCACGAGGGAATGGCAGAGACTTGCTATAGTCAAGTGTAGGGTACATTGTAAGCTCAAGTGCCGAAGTCATAGAAGACAACTCAGGTGCTCGATTCGTGGATGGTCTCATCTTACAGGCTAAAAGCCGTTGCTTTGCTTGTTACAGTATCTCGAGGGTACCTCTATGGCCAGAGGTACAAAGCTCTAGTCTAGGAGTGAGTGGCTTCTAGAGGTAAATATGATGACTTCGACATCCAAAGTTCTGTAATTCTGCTTCTGATCACCAGCTGCTGAAAAGGGAGTCGAGATTGGACATTCGGAAGAGAGAGAGGAAGGAATTCAGGCTGGATCGACGGTGTGGAGATGTACCAAGAGAAGCAAGGAACAAACAAGGTCGCCAGGGGCACCTTGCTCGAAGCTTTCTATAGCATATGATTGGGTAAAATGACCAATTTAGCCCCATGCACACGACCGTTCCCGCGAACAGGGCGTCTGGGCGTGCAGGGGGCCACACTCCGAGATCACTCTTGTCCAAATCGCGTTCGTGTCCTTTTGGGGGGACGGACAGTTGTCAGCCCACTGAAGCTTCACTGAAAGTTGACCTCCGGTTTGGAATCCATACACGGAGATCCGAATCTCCATCATCATCGTCCTCCCGGCCACACCGCAACCACAACAGCAACGACGACGACCACAACAACAAGCTAGGTCACCACGCAACGGACAACCAACCCTAGACCAGGACTAGGACACCAACGGCTCCATCACCACCGGCCCCTCTCCCCGAGCTTTAGCAAAGGCTACTCGCTGGGCTGCACACACGGCGCCGCTGCAGTTGCAGCCTTCACTCTCCATCGATATCCAATTCACACATCAACACATCGACGACAAGCTCGCAACCATGTCGCTCAACATCTTCCGCGTCGCCGGTATGTTTCCTCTTGTTGGAGGATTGGAATTGAGGTTGGGTTGCTAACTGGAGGACATGGCACAGCGGACTTTAGCCACTTGGCTTCTATCCTCATCCTTCTCCATAAGATGACGCAGTTAAAGGTATACACAACTCTAGCTGATTGTCGAGACAGGCATTGCTAACCTATTGCTGTTCCAGAGTTGCGCCGGCATCTCCTTCAAGTCGCAAGTCCTCTACTTCATCGTCTACGTCACCCGCTATCTCGGTATGCCATCCCTTGGAAGCTCAATCACATAGGTAGACCATTGCGCTGACATGCATCTCCCAAAGACCTCTTCTGGACGACAAGCTACTACAACATCATCTTCAAGATTCTCTTCATCGCCTCCTCCGGTTACATCATCTACCTCATGGTCAGCGCCTACAAGCCGACCAACGATCCCGGCCTCGACACCTTTCGCGTCCAATACCTGCTGGCTTTCGCCGCCGTTCTTGCCATCCTCTTGCCTTACCAGTATAACTTCTGGGAGATCATGTGGGCCTTCTCCATCTGGCTCGAGTCCGTCGCCATCCTTCCGCAGCTCTTCATGCTCCAGCGTACCGGCGAGGCCGAGACCATCACCACCCATTACATCTTCGCCCTCGGTATCTACCGCGCTCTGTACATCCCCAACTGGATCTACCGCTACGTTACCGAGCCGAAGCACAAGATTGACTACATTGCCGTTTCGGCGGGCATCATCCAGACGTTGCTGTACAGCGACTTCTTCTGGGTCTACTATACGACTGTGATGAAAGGAAAGAAGTTCAAGTTGCCTGTTTAAGTTGTGGAAAGGGTCAATGGTTGGGGTACCCGGGAAAACTGAGCAACCCATTATATCGATCGGCATATTATCTGGATGCCCAATACTCGGCCATCATCAGTGGGGTGATTGCCATAAGTGTTCATTCGTGCATGACACGGTACGGCAACAAAGATCGAACCTCGACCGCATCCTCAGCTTCAGCCCATACTCACCGAGGGCGTCAAACCGTTGGGCAGAGGGAAGAGATTGAGGAGGACAGCTACACTCAGTGCGGTGGGCATGCGTCGTTCGACTTGGACGAAGGGGGATAACGTGACAATGAAAAATAAAACTGGATTGCATGTTAGGCCGGCGTTTGTGGGATGGAGGTGGCTTTGTTGTCAAGTTAGGGCACGAGTGTGAAAACACATCGTCATCTTCGTGCGGTAGGGCAAGTACACATATGCACCATGGGATTGGAGTCTGGCTTGGTGCGCTTCTAGAGGCGATATACTTAAGTGGTTTAGAGAGGTCGAACGACTTCAGGGTATCAAAATCTCAAAAGTGGCTTCTTTCTTTCAGGGGCACTAGACCCTGTGCTTGAAACATCAAATGTGGTACTTGGTAGGTCAACCAAAAGGTCACACCCCTTAAGCCCCTTGCCTGGCTGTTACACGGAAAATGGGTGCGAGCCGAGCCGGGATTGTGGTGAGAAAACTGCATGAACAAAGATGTTTCGAGTTCTCAAACGACGGTAACGGTACCATCGGAAGCGAAGTCCCCTGCGCCTCGGCATTGCACGATGCTGAACAGTGGTACTATTCCAAAAGCATGCTCCAAGAGCATACTGTCGACCGAGAAGGGCTCTCCAAAACACGAATCTAGTGTTTAGGGAGTCCTACCCTTCATGCCACTGAATGGATGGTTGGTTATGAGGAGATCAACCATCCTTGTCCCAAAGCATGATAATGGTTCTTCCTATTCTGGTACCGACTGAGCCTGACATATCTGGTCATGATACATCCAGACTTTCTCTTATCCTGTCACTCATCTTCCTCGGGAGTGACGAACCCGCTTTCCGTGCTACTTACTGAACTTAACAGTCCACTGTACAAAACTTCTGGGGACCCCAGTTCACCCTTACGAAGGAGGTTCATCATGCCGTCTTCCTGCTCACAGCGGTGTCCGAGTCTCTTTCTCTTCTTTCCGCTTCCTCCGTTCGGCCTACCCATCAACTAACCAGGCAGCATAGGGCTGGCTCACTGGATGCGTGAAAGCATGATGATGATGGTTAGGTAGCCCACAACAAACGTTTCTTCTCACTTCGTCTCTTCCGCAGGCGGTAGACGTTTATAGCCATGGCCGCTGATCACTCGTTTAACGTTTTCACTACCTTCTTTTCTTTCTTCTTTGTATTAATCTTCTTAATTTCCTCAAGCTGTGCCTTGATGGACGACAGCCATTATGGAGCTGGAGACGGGACACCAAAGAGATGGACCGAGGGAAGAAGAGGGGTGGAAGAAGTTCCGGAACTTGAGAAAAGCAACAACCACGATGTCGCCGAGAAAATGATCCACGACGACGACACAGCGACAAATCTCCTCCCACCACCACCACCGCCACCATCAATAACAACAACAATAACTATAACCTCCATCACCATCGCCACCTCAACCATAACGCCACCCCCCTCCCTCCTCCTTCAAGTTCGCCAAAACCCCGACCAAGACAACGACAACGCCATCGCCGACCTCCAGTCCCAAATCATCTCCCTCTCCTCCCAGCTTTCCGCCCTCTCCTCCGGCTCGCAATCCCTCTCCCAAGCCTCACAGCAAACCAGCCAACAACTTTCGCAATCGCTCCAACAAGCCTCCCAATCCCTCCAGCAAGCCTCACAAAGACTCAGCCAGACCGAACAGAGCTTAGCTAGCGCAAGGATCACGCAGCAGGCGGCTGAGCAGGCTTCCCGCTCAGCGACGCAGGCAGTGGCGGATTTGTCGAGACAGATGACAGAAATGAGTAGGAGTATGAGTCAGAGTGCGGAGGAGAGGGTTGGGAAAGTTAGTCAGAGCGCGGAGGAGAGGATTGGGAGGGTGATGGAGAGTTTGGCTGCGGTTGCGGATGGGAAGGATAGGGAGAACGTGCCGGTTTTGGTGGGGGCTGTGGTCGGAGGGATGGTGGGGAGTTCGGTTTTGACGGGGTTGTTGGTTGTTATGTTTATGAGGGCGAGGAGAAGGGGAGGGGGGAGGGGAGGAAATGGAGGGGAGAAGGAGGGTGGGGAGGTTGTTTATGTTGGTCCTGGCAGTAGCGATGGTTCTGGGGGTGATACTGTGAGTATGGGCTCTCGTGGTAGTAGTAATGAGAGGAGGACCGAAACGAGGGAGAACGTGAAAAGTTACCCCGGCCCAGTCATATGGGTGGCTTCTACAGATAACAATTCTACCGCCGGGTCCGGGACTCGCGTGGCATCACCTTCGACATTGTCGACATCAGCCATCAAGCTATCCGACTACGAAGATGAGAGCGTCTACAATGACGGCGAAGCCGGAGGGCCACCACCAAGTTCGCGGGGAGGAAGTCTGACGGAGGGCAGAACCGCATTGTCACCACCACCGCCAGCAATTCCTCCTCGAGCTAGATCCAGATCAAGGCCTGCTCCAGGGGAAGCTGGTGCTCCTCCAGCAGCAGCAGCCTTCCCGTTCCCCGCCGCTGTTGGAAACCCGGTTCCCCCCGCTCCTGCCCGCGCTCCTCCTCCTCCACCAGAAACCTTCCCGTTCCCCGCCGTTGTTGAAACCCCGGTTCCCCCCGCTCCTGCCCCTGCTCCCGTTCCATCAGCATCAGCTCTGCTTCCCCCCTTCCCACCACGGCCGAAGAGTGTCAGGACAGGAGTAGGCACCGGTCCGGTAAAACTCAAGGACCGTCGCCAGAGCAGCGGCGACGAGGCAAGAGGAGTAGGCTACGCCGTAAGCTACTACTCACCGGTGCCACCACCACCCGTACGGGCTGCCCCACGGCCACCAAAGTGGGCGCCGCCTACGATACCCGGGTATGGCGATGATGCGAAGCCGTTGGGCTTTAAGCTGGACAACCCGCCACCGCCAGCTACTGTGAACAAGAAAAAGCCCCGTGATACCAGGCGGCTTAGTATCTTCCCCGGCCCAAGTCCTAGTCCGACGCCTAGTACGCAGGGATGGTCTTCTTCGCCGCTTAGTAGTTCGCCCTCTACTCCTCCGGTTCCTAATAGGACGGATGCTGGGATAGATAGGAGCAGTCGACGAACAGGAACAGAGGGAGAAGAAGAAGAAGAAGAAGAGAACGCAAGAAGGGGACGACCTTCTCAAAAGCGGCAGCAGCAAACCCAAACCCGAGGTACGAATGGACAATCACCAAGTCCAGCTCCCACACTAGAGGCATGGTTGAAGAGGGGGATGTCTTCCACTAGGGTGCCGGTACGAACGGGGACAGGAACAGCTGGCCTATCATCGACATCACTGCCTCGCTCGGCATCTACTTCGAATCTTGCTGCGAGAAGGCAGTCGTACACTGCGAGGTTGAGGGAGCAGGTGAGGCAGCAGCATTTGATGGATGCGGATGATGCAAATGGGGGAAGGGGGGAGAATTGGCCTATTCGACAGTCGTAGACTCAAAAGAAGGAATAGAATCAATCACTGTTGGAAAAGGACTTTGTGTGATGATGATTCATTAGCCCTTGAGTGTGTGATGTTAAGGTGGTATACATGTTTAAAAGGGGAGACAAAGACTTCCATTTGTGTATGCCCGGAGAAAAGGTAAAGGAACACGTCAAGACAAGGGAGAAGGGGAGGGAAGGGGGGGAGGGAGTAAATAATCATCAACACGAGGTTTGACGGTTGTTCGCTTACGTACCTCTAGTGCAGATGGTTATACCTATCCATGCAAACAAGCTTTGAGGTGAAGCGAGTCTCAAGAGTGTCTGACTAGGTATCGGCCAAAAAAGGAAGTTGTTAAGGCAAGTCATAGGATAGAACCAAAAATCGTACGGGGATGGGAGCTCGGGCCGCTTTTTAGCTAATCTAGACTAGATAAGAACCAGGTCCAAGCTCCAGTTTCCAACAAATAACAT
>HF972833.1:34546-44737 GCA_000604185.2 Neurospora sublineolata FGSC 5508 | reverse complement strand
ACTATTTACCCCCACAGAACGTCATACTCCGAGGTGATATCTCCTCCAAACCTGGCCTGCAACCACCCACCCCCATGACTCCGCCCTGGCCGGCCCAGTCAACCTTTGCAAAGTTGGGCTGGGCCCCTTGTCCCAAAATGGGTGATTCTTCTACCTTCTGCCCCTGTTTCGGCTTTATTATTATCTTGATCTTCTTCGGCGGTGATTGTGATGAAGTGCTGTCTGTTGAGCCGGGACTTGGAGGCTGTAGCTGTAGCTCTGGAAGGGAGGAGTCGGAAGAAGTGCTGACGCTGTAGGCTTTGCGTTTGAGTTCCATTTTCGTTGCAGCTGGTCTCGAATTTTATGGAAAGTGTTGGAACACGATTGGAAAAGCCGTGGTCGGTGGACTCTGGGAGGATTATATCTGGGGGTTGGAAGATTGTGTGGATGAGTCCTTCGGGATTGTGTGATATTAAAGGGTGTTACAATACGCAAATGTTGTTCGAAGATTGAGAACTTGACCGGCAAGTTACTGCAATATTTTGAAAGGGAAAGACCAGAAGAGAGGATTGAACGCTCGTCGAAGGATGCTGTTGATTGGCCGATCTGTGAAGGCTGGTGGTGGTTAGCTTGAAGTATAAATGTGAAGTTGTGAATGATGCTGAGCTGGTCGTTCAGTTCGATGTTGTTGACACGCAAGACATCCCAGATGCACACCTGTTGAGCCCCATTGCGAACCGTTGATACCGTACTCTCTTTGTTCTCACACAAGGCCTTTGACTCCTCTGGAGCTTCCCACTCTCTCTCTTGTCGAAATGAGCCAAGACAAAGGAACGCTGAACAAAGGTGGCTCACCTGAAACATTCACCTGAAATGTTCCGTCACTTCTGTGTCTCTGTCTTGGATTCCACGTGAAATGATGGTGTCTCAGACAATGTCGTATCTGCCACTTTTATGAGAGGCCTGATATGGGTCAGTTAACAAATCGCGGGTTTAGATGAATAGCTCGTTTGGCGACTTGCGGTCGCCATGGCTGCGGAACTGTACCACCCAAATGTGATGATGTTGTGATACATCAGCTATCTTATAGCTTTTGAGCCACTCGTCGTCGTGAATTGATGACGGCCACTTCGGTCAATTTCCTACCAACCACAGCTCATTCGCCACCTCATCTACTGCGGAGAAACGGCAGAGTGACAACGTGTCAAGCGGGTCCATGGATATGTGAACGTCGCCCCTTTCTTTTCACTGCTCAACACCGTTCACTCAAACCACACTTCACGATTCAAACAACACCAACTCACACCAACTCCATGGTCATGGCCGAACCAACCCCGTCCCTCCCCATCGCCATGCAAGCCCTCCGCATCACCTCCTTCGGCACCCCCTACACTCTAACCACCATCCCCGTCCCTTCCCCCTCCAACCTCCGGCCTCACGACCTCCTCGTCAAAGTCGCCGTCGCCTCCCACTGCCACACCGACACCATCGTCCGCCTGGGTGCCGTACCCAGCATCCCGCTGCCCTTGACCGGATCGCACGAGGGATCAGGAACAGTGGTAGCCGTCGGCTCCTCCGTCGCGGCCGATGGCTCGTTCAAACCGGGGGACCGCGTCATGTGCGGTATTCCTCTCGGTCTTTGTGGGTCGTGTGGGGATTGCACAGCTACTGGTACTGGGAGGGAAGGAGGGGAGCATTATAAGCATTACTGTGCGCATATCGATGGGCATATTGGCATTCAGGTGGACGGGGTGTTTGCTGAGTACGCGGTTGTCGATAGCCGGACGAGCACGGTCATTCCGGAGGGGGTCTCGCTGTTGGCGGCGGCGCCGCTGGGGTGCGCGGGCAGGACGGCGTGGAGGGCGGTTAAGGAGACGGGGTTGCAGCCGGGGCAGTGGTTGGGTATTGTCGGGTCGGGAGGGGGGTTGGGCCACTTGGCGGTGCAGTTTGCGACGAAGATGGGGTTGAAGGTTGTGGGTATTGAGGCGAGGGACGAGGGCCTGGAGTTGACGAAGGAGATGGGGGCGGATGTGGTTATTGATGCGAGGAAGGGGAAGGATGAGGTCGTGAGAGAGATTGGGAAGGCGGTGCTGGGGGATGATGGGAAGGACGTTGATCATAACGGGTTGTTTGCTACGGGAGGTGTCGATGCTACTGTCAACTTGTCTGATGCGGATGATGCGGCTGGACTGGCGTGTGCGATTACGAAGATGCATGGGTTGATGGTGCAGGTTGCTCAGCCTTTAGAGGTGAAGATTCCGTTCATGGAGCTGATATTGAGAGATGTGAGGATCAAGGGTAGCTTGCAGTGTTCAGGGGAGGAAAGCGAGGAGCTGTTGAGCTTTGTCGCTGAATATGGAGTCAAGGTGAAAATGACTCCATTCTATGGGTTGGATCAGGTCGAGGAGCTGGAGAAGGTTGTTTCAAGCGGAAAGCTCCAGGGAAGGGCTGCGATTATCGTCGATCCGCATCAACTTCAACACCAGAAGGAGATGGCGAGACATTAGCTGAAGGTTAACAGTATTTCAATGCTAAGATATCATTATTCATAAGTTCATGCCGGTGTTGTTTCGCATCATGGGCGCCGTCATTACTCCTTGATCTCCTGCTTCCGGAAGGTGCCTGCGATTCGGTTAGATTTACACTTTTAACAGATACTTCACTCACCCCCGGATCAACTCCCTGAACCATACCTGGAATATCGGGCATCCATTTGGGCTTGTGCTTGCAGAAGAACTCGCCCTTAGGAGGTACCTTTTCCGGCTCGTCAAAGGACCCCCACATGATGTACCGGAACCTGTCTGCTGCCTCTTCCTGTGAAAGCGTGAGTAATGGTATTCCAGATGACATAGTGTTGAGATCGATCTTACCCCGTATTCACAGATATAGGCACCACAATTATCGCAAAACTCTCTTGTCACACCATTGTGTTGCTTGAACTTGTTTGGCGTGCCGGTCTTGTACTTGAAGCCCTGGAGGGGGACCTTTGTCGTGAGGCCATAGTTGGTTCCAAACGCCCTCTTGCAGCTGTTGCAATGGCACAGTGTGGTTCTCGCATCGTCCAGAGACTCGAGTTCTAGTGAGTACTGCAAGTTCTTGCAGACGCAACTACCCTTCATGTGGATGCTCATGATGAACGTCTGGAGGAGAGGGTTCCTTGAGGTAACGGTCTGTGACAGGCGAAGTGTCCTTGGTGGCTTTGGTAGGACTCGGCTGAAGAGCATTCTCTGGCCGAATATGGCAAGATTGTTTGTTTCGATTGTGGTCGAAGTGGAAGTTGGTTCTCGAAGGGAAGTCGTCCAAGTCAACATCGATGGCCTGTGACGTCAACAATCTACAGTGCCTGACGCAGTGCCCAGTGCATGCTGTGTGCCTGTGTCCGGGCCCTTCCATTTCTCACCAACTGAAATCTGGGATGAACATGGCGGACTCCTTACAAGTAGGTACGCTACACCACAGATGTTCGAGTGTGCACTTCTAGATGTCGAGATACCTTGATGGGGCTCACTTTGGGTACCTTGACAAACAGCTGTGGAAATATGTGCGTCAGCATCCCTGCCATTGCTGTTTGAATGACCTGGGTCTTTGGTGCAGTCCCCTATTTGGAAGACCCCCTCTTGCCCCTAAAATGACAAACCTTCACATGTTAAACATCTGCCTACAAAACATGTGCAAACCAACAACATCAGAACGGGCGATGCGATGGCCAGATCCAAAATGTCTTTGATCTTGAAAAATGATCAGCTGCTGGCTTCGTTGCCTGCGCCACGAAAACACGCGCGTCACGCCCGCCAATCTTGCATAACGCCACACTGACGGCTTTGCATCGCCGCGCTTGAAGTCGTTCCGTACGCAGTACATTAGGGGACGCTATTCTCCCCCCCTTCCCTTGACTCTGGGGAATAACGTTCAGTGATCTATTCTCGCTCTCCGCTGACCCAACACTGAGAAAAAATCCACGGAAAGTGTTGCCGCGACTTCCGCCGATTCCGTTCCACAGTTGTTTCAGCTGGAGACTGTGAGACATTTCGAATATAAAGAGTCGATCGACCTTTCCTGAATTCAAAACAGCGGTGCTTGGCGTTGCCATTTCCCGGCCCTTCCCGGCTAACGTGGGACCGTGCAAGCCATCAAGGCTACATCACAAACGATATACGTCTACTGACAGCAACTTGAACACCACTACCGCCAACAAGAATAAACCCAGCCTGAGCGATGCATATGAGAGACCTCCTACACAGGGGCGGAAGCGACTCCGACTCGCAGTCCGTCGCGCAGTCCGAGACGCAGTCGGAAGCGGCCCATCGCCATGAGCTGCTATCCAAAGTGCAGAGCGCCCTCGCCGGCATCATCGGGTTGGGCGCACTACCGTCCATCATCCCGCCCGGCAGAGAACACCACCACTGCAAAAAACGACCCGTCTTTATCGCTTGGCATCCCGTGGCGGACAACTTGGGCGTGTTATTTGCCGAGCATACGCGACTGGGGCAAGCTATCACCAAGGAGATGGGCGAGTTTCCGGATCCGACGAATCACTGGGCTGTGGTAGTGGGGGACCAGGACACGGATTATTATCATGAGTTGTGGATGGTATGTATGTTGTGATGGGAATTTTGAAGGATAGCTGGAGGAATGGACCGGGAACATGCTGACTTGATGAAACAGGAGAAAGACTTCACAGTGGTGAACCAGCACGGCATAGTCGGTACGCAGAAGTGGACGAACAAGCTAAAAGTTGGCGAGACAGGGTGGAATGATCAAGCAGTATTAGCAGCCAGTAAGTCCAAACAAAATGCCCCACTGTCTTCTTGGAGCAAATTACCACCAGAAACACTTGTAGCATCTGCTTACACTCACACAGGCAACAAGGCAATCAAAGAGATGAAGCCGAGGTACGGCTTGATCGACAACAACTGCCAAATCTTCGCCTCCCACCTCCTCCTCCAGCTAGGCATCAAAATGGGGACAGATATCAATACTGCCCAAGACATGAGAGACAAGTTACTCGCAGAGTTCAGCAAGACATCGACATCATGGCGAAAGAAACTGACCAACAAGGACTGGCAGGCCCCGACATTCCTGAAAGTGCAGGAGATTCGGCGGAGTATCAGCCCTGCCTTTGGCGGAAGTGTAGAACCACAACCAGAACCACATGAGGAGATTGTGATGCAGGAACGACAAGCCAAAATCCGACCTTTTAGTTGGGGAAGAAAGAAAGATGTGGTAGCGCAACTTCCGACGCCTCCATGAGTACATGCCTCAGTCCTCCTTAACACTGACAGAAACACCAATGATACCCCCCAATACCTCTAATTAAACTGTCAGGGTATACTTGAAATAATTCCCGTTCCCTGCCGCACGCGGATAGAATTCGAACGTGAGCGTGGCGCTTTGGCCTGAAGTCCCACTGGCCTCCATATGTCTGTTTTCTCGTTAGCACTTGGCTTCGAACAACATCTGACATCGGCACGCCCCTTCATCCCGTCTACCGTCTCGTACCGTCCTCGCCGGCAACGGTTCCCGTCCGCCAAGTCCAAAAGTGACCGAAGCAATTCCCATTCCCCATCCCTCCCAGACATACCTCTAGGGGTCCGCCAAAACCAAGGGTCCAGGCTTCCAGGGTTTGGGTTCAGGATGCCTCGGTGGCCCGGGGGCGGAGGATCGGCAAGGGACGGTGGAACCTCGGTGGGCTTTACAGGGGCCTTTTACGGGGCTAGTGGGTGCCTCACAGGGATGTGTGACGTCACAGCACATTCTGTTCGTCTTGTCTCGCCAACCAACGACGACTGATCAATGACTGAATGCCACTCCCGAATCGATAACTCGAAAAATCAAATTGCATTAATCCTTCTCTGGTGGGTGGGTGTCTGCATCGGAACTGGACATGAGCTTGCGTGGCTTTTTCTTTATCGGGTTCGGTGGGATTTGGCGGTTTTCTGGGCGTGTAAAATGAAGGTTTGGGATCAGGAACGGGATAATGGATCAGTCATGGCTCTTGGCTTCATTTAACACGCAGGAGACACTCGGTCAAGTGTTAACATCAGAATGGGTAAAAAGGAACGGTGAGGGACACAGTGAGATTCGGCATTTTCACAAGTTGCTCCTTCACTCAAACAAGATCAAGATCCATGGATTCCGAGATGCATTACAATAACGCTGTCCAGCGTGTGATCACAACCAAATGGACAACTGCAAGCAAGACAACAACACGCATCTCACCGCCGAAAATGGGAATAAGCAACCACCGATCATCTCCCCAAGTGTCCCTGACACACGATCCCTCCACCCCCGCCTTACCGGCTTACTAACAACGGCCGGGCTCTTGTGAAAGGCCGTCAAGCCGTCCGGCCCCCCGCTGCTAACTGACTGTTTCGTCTGCAACCGTCCACGGTCGGTAGCCACGGGCTGCCGTCCATGCCGTCCCTGCCTTCCGTCCAACCTGTCGCACCCGGCAACGTGAAACACGCTTTCCGATATGCAATCTCTCCCACGCCTTCTTATCGCTCTTCCCTGACTTATCGAGATCTTCACTTGTTCCGCGCTTGACCGGTGGGTCGCGCTTCTGTGCCAACCCGCTGATCCATCTCCACACCCCGCGATTCTGAACGCTTTTCGTAAACACCAAGTCAACCTCCTCTTCTTGGCGAATGATGGAGTCGCGGGTCCCCGGTCCCGATCCCAAGGCTCAGTGGCCTCCTATGCAACACCAACCCCCACACGTGTCAAAGTGGCACACGAAATCGATTTCAAAGGCTTCTTGAATCTTGACAGTGGCGTTTTTGTGGTTTCCATCTTACACGGATGCCCCTTTGAGAGATTCTTCCATCTCTCTTCTGCGGCTTTCCTGTCACGGGTAGCCCCCTCTCTCCCTCCTCCCATCTGTTTGATATCTACGCCCGGGCCCCGTCCCCCCATCCGTGTTTGACAATGCCCCCGTCTGAAGACCGTCCATCACCCCGTAGAATGTCGCAAGCGAATCCTCCACCGACCTTGCACGTCCGGGTGCCGTCCCAAGTTCCGGCTCCAATGGACCACGATGGAGACTGCTATAAACACCCAAACGGCATCGACCACTCCCATCTTGCCGTTCCCGATTCCGGCGCCCTCAGCCCTGCCTCTTCTGGCCATGGTGACAACAGGGAGGTGGCCAACAGATTAAACGACGACCTCGAACTTATGCGTGCTGAGCGCATGGTCTCCAGACAAGTACGGGAAGACGAATCGAGACGGTCCAGATCCAAGAACAGGAGTACCGAGAATCTCGAGGACGTCTTTGATACAGTTGCCGGTGCCGGTGCCACACCACCTACCCCGGCCGTTACCACCCCAGCAAAGACGACATGGCTTACCCGGACTTGGGCTGGACTGAGAAAGTTCCCGCGAGTATTGCGCTACATCGTCTATTCGATTCCTCCCGCCATTCTCATCCTCATCCCCATCTTCTTGGATCTTTTTGCATACAACAGGCACCAAGATGTCGGTGAAGGCCGAGGTGTGAGGCTCCTCTGGTTCGGCATCTGGTTGGAAGTTGTCTGGCTCAGCTTATGGGCAACAAGAGTCATCACCTGTCTCATGCCCTTTGTGGTAGCTTGGATTGCCGACAGCTTTGGGTCCAGCAACCACAAGAAGTGGCGGGATATTGGTCGTCAGCTCGAGTTGTCTACCGCCATGTTCATCTGGATGCTGGTTGTTTTGGTGACCTACAATCCCATCCTGAAGGACCACCGAATCGATCAGGGTGATGATGCGCTCGACAAGGATTCTGCCTGGATCTCCATCGTGTACAAGATCATTCTTGCCTTCTTCATCCTCGCGGCACTGGATTTCGCCGAGAAGATCTTGATCCAGTGGATTGCCTCCTCGTTCCACCGCCGAACTTATTCTCTCCGCATTCGAGAAAACGTCATGCAGATCGAGTGTCTCGTCGCTCTGTACACATACGCCAAAATTTGTCTCGAGGCGCAGGACCCGGTCTGGAACCCCAACTCGGTTGGAGGCGACTCATCTGGGCTGCGTACCCCGATGAAGACCATGAAGACGAATGCTCGGCAAGCTTGGAGCAAGGTTGGAAACGCCGCCCATCGGTTTGCTGGCGACATCACGGGTAGGCGCATTCTGAGAGGAAATCATCCCCGCAAGGTCGTCATGGAGCTGCTTCGTTCGACCAACTCGAGTTATACCCTGGCTCGTGTCTTCTACCGTACCTTTGTCCAACCTGGCAGAGACACTATCAGATTGGAAGACATCCTGCCCGCCTTTCCTAATCAGGAGGAAGCCGAAGCTTGCTTTGCTATCTTCGACAAGGACTTCAACGGCGATATCTCCATGGAAGAACTGGAAATGGTCTGCAGCGAGATCCACCTGGAGAAGAAGGCCATTGCTGCGTCGTTGAAGGATCTTGATTCGGTTATAAAGAAGCTTGACAAGGTCTTTATGTTTATCATTATCGTGATTGTTATCATTGTGTTTATCAGCATCATCTCCAACTCGGCTGCTGCTGCGATCACCTCAACGGGTACCGTTATTCTGGGTCTGTCTTGGTTGCTTCAGGCAACAGCCCAGGAGTTCCTTCAGGTATGTCAGTCCAAGGCCGCTAAAAGAGCTCAGGTTGCTAACCTAAACAGTCCATCCTCTTCGTCTTCGTCAAACATCCTTTCGACGTCGGCGACCGCGTCACCATCTACGGTAACACTGGCTCTCTGATGCGCGGCGACGACTACTACGTCCTCGAGGTCTCGCTCCTCTACACCGAATTCAAGAAAATGGAAGGCCACGTCGTGCAAGCGCCCAACTCAATCCTCAACACGCTCTTCATCCTCAACCAGCGTCGCAGCCAAGGTTTGGCCGACCCCGTCAACCTGACGCTCCGCTTCGGCACCACCGAATCCCAAATCGAGGAACTAAAAGCCCGCATGCTCGACTTCTGCATCAAGAACCAGCGCGACTACGCTCCGCGAATCATCTCGGAAGTGAGGACCATCGACGAGGTTTATAGTATTAACATGAACATCATCTTCTTCCACAAGAGCAACTTCCAGAATGAGCTGTTGAGGCTTACGAGGCACAACAAGTTCGCCGTCGAGCTGATGCACCAGATGGACGACATGGGCATCCAGGGCCCGCGCCTCATGGCGCCTGGTGGAAGGCAGAATATGCCTATGTACTGGTCTCAGGTTCCTGGTGGCGACTCCCAACCTGGCCAACCTGGCCAGCCCGGTCAAAACGGGCCACAACAAGTCCCACCACCATCAGTCCCCTCCCCTTCCCCCTCCGATTTCCTACGCAGACGCCGCCGTGCCGACAGCCGAGCAACGGTAGTCGAATCAGGCGTCGATTTCCAAGACGTGTACATGAACCGACGGCCCGAACCGTTAGGGGGGCATGGAATTCATCGTTTGGCGTCGATTAGGCAGCGTGACGAGGAGGAGGATGAGGAGGATGAGCACGATGAGAAGAAGAGCCAGCACCACCATCACAACCATAACAACGACATGGCGTCGGAATTGGATCAGAGACTGGAAAAGATGTCTAGTAGGGGCACTAGGGGGGATATTAGCCCCGCTGGCAGACCGAGTGGTGATGGAAGCATGAGCATGACGGCTTCGGTGAGGAGGGGGAGGGTGACGATGGGTAATATGTTTGGGAGGGGGAGGTCAAGGTCGGTGGTGGCGAATAGTCAGCCGCCAGGGGGGAATCAGGTTTAGGTTTGAGTGGGATGATGTTATGAATTGATGAGTGATGAGAGGATGATCGCTTTACAAGAACCGAACTAAACAGTCTATGACTATGCGCCGGGAAGGGAGGGGGTGTTAATGGGGATTATAATGGATGTGGACGTCTTTAGTATGATGTGAGGATATCAGTCGGATATGGATGACTACCTATCTACCTGCATACAACATTAGAGTCTAGAGTTAGACCGACGCGAACGAGAGGGCTAAAGGGGGATTTGGGTCTTGAGTGTTTTGTACCTTTTGGGCTTTAGCCAGTCACGCAATCAAGACTGCATGGTGATGCCCAGGCAAACCCTGAAAAAAATAAAAATATTATGCTGGGAAAACCGCTTGGTAGAAAAACCCAGATGCCCGCTTGGGATAGATATGCTCGCTATGGGTTAGTATGGTCGCTAGGTGTTAGTATATTCGCTCGTCCGCTAAGGATAAGGATATTCGCTGGATGTTCGCTATAGATAAATATATTCGCTATGGATAG
>HF972829.1:245440-255891 GCA_000604185.2 Neurospora sublineolata FGSC 5508 | reverse complement strand
GGCGTGTTGGAGTTCGGCGGGAGGTGTGGGTTTGGGTTGATCGGCCGGGTCGAAGGGGTGCGAGGGGTGGTCATGGTTTTGAGGACTGGAGGGTTGGGGTGTTGCATTGACTAGGGCAACATGATTGAGGATTAGGATTGTGAAGATGGTGAAGAGTGTCGTCGACAGGCTGTTACGGCTATGAAGGCGCATTGCGATGGGTTGTTGTCACAGTTCAATTCTCGTCGTCGTGGTGACTTGAGCCGTCCGAAGACGAGAAACAGAGAAGAATAAAGGTCGTTAAAGCCGCCATCTTGATTCCTCGTGTTTGTATATCAAGTCTTGTATGTCCGTCCTTTCGCACGATATGGTCGTGTCCAAGGAAAGTCACGTATCAAAACTTGGTTTGAAGTGTAGGTGGTCGAAGAAAGATGGTTGGCTGGCGCTTCGTTGTGCCTTTCTTGGGTTCAATTGAGGTGAGAGTTGTATGGTTGGGAAGGGGCCGATACCGTAGGCGGCTGGCGAAGGGTTGATTGGGGGATGACGTAGCGCTGTTAGGCGGGCGTTAAAAGCACCTCCAGGGATGTAACGTTCCAGGCGCGAGACGCTCCGAGTCACCTTGTCCCTAACATGTCTACCGAGAAACATGACAGATTCAACATGTGTATTTGCGGAAACCACAGACAATTGGAATGACCGTCCATCAGGCTTATTTTGCCCCAAACATGCCTCTCAACTTCTCAGTCTATCATCTCATGTTGCCAGTTTTGACGAGTGTCCGGTCATCAATGTTAGTGACGCCCAGACCAATGGGAGTATCTTGGAGGAATGGCTCGAGATTGGGCCTTCTGTTCCCAAACTCCCTGCCTCGATACCATGGAAAGACATTCTTAGTGGACAAGGTAGGTTGTCATGTGTCAAATGCACAAGCGTGAGTGAGCATGGGTTGCTGCCGATGATCTGGCTCAGCATGCATTTCTTGAGAATGAAACATGGGACGGCTGTTTCCGTGTTATTTCAATTAAGAGTTGATGGGCCTCGCGAGTCTGAGACATCCCTTTCTTATAGAGGCCGTCTTTGTACTGTGACAGGGCGGGCCGGGTAGCTGGTAGCCGTAGAACACCTTGAGCAGTGATGTAATTGGCATGCGATAATCCTGACCCTTCTTTCTGCTCCTTTCGTTTGCAGCTGATGTGCATTGAAGCAGAAGACTTTTGCAATCGGGGGCCTTCAAGCCAGCCGTGTCATAGATCATCACACTGGTGTATATAAGTGACCGACGTCGTAACAGATGCAAAGACTTTGGAGCATCCACAATACAGACATATCAAGTCTTACGAACATCTTCAATTAAAACAAGATGCCAAGCAGCAAAGGCAAACCCACCGACCCCGAGCTCCGCGAGCAGCTCAAAGAAGGTACAAGGCGAACATTTAACGATAGGCTGGGACGGCATGCTAACAGTCTCGTGAGTAGAGATCAAACAAGAACCCAACAAGTCGGGCGACGGCGTCGGCCAATGGTCGGCATGGAAGGGTATGAAGCTTGCCAAAGAGTACGAGGCACAAGGAGGAGACTATGAGAACGAGGCGGGCAGCAAGAACGAACCAAAGAAGGGGAAACCAAAGGCCAAGAGTGCAGAAACCAAACGGGAGGAGTGAAACCTTTTCACTGATGCTGAGTGGAGGATGCGAGCATGATGTTTTGGGTTTGACAGAAGTGGTGAACAAGGTCTAAATATAAATCAAGGACGCAAGTTGCATGGTTCTATGTGTTGGCCCAATTCATTCGTGTGAGTTGGTGATACCGATATATGACTGTTTGTGAAGGATGAAATCGATGTCCGTGGACGGCATGTTGCACGGACAAAGAATTGATTAGAGGTATGCTGGACAACCAGTTGGTGTTTGCCCATGGAGATGGAAGAAATCAAACTAAAAAGAAGGATGTCAGCATGATGAGGTAAGCTCTCTTATGCCTGGCGGGCACGTACCTTAGCGGCTCCACTAGCGATTGCAACCATGGCAGGTGCGATAAGATAAGGAGAGGGCCCCTCTTGCCCGCCCAATGCAACCACTTGGCTTCCATCAGCCAGGCCCAAGCTCCCTGCCCGCCGCCATTGTTCACCCCCCATTCCGGCATCACTGCACAGCTGAGAAGGACGGGAGCTTGGAGGAAGCATCCAAAACATCGTGCATCCCGTCATCAGCCCTGCCTAACCTGTGTCCCCTGACACGTTACAGATCGCTCGCCGCATCCATATCCGTCCTTATTTTTGGAGTCTTGTTTTAGTTTTTCTCTTTGGTATCCAGCATAATACCTTCCATTGTTTTGCGCGAGACTGGATCTGCCCGGTGGCGATTGCTTGTTTGGCTGGACAGACAGGTTCCTGTAAGTTGATCCATCATCCATCGCCCCAATGCCATCCCCATCCAACTTCAAGATCCCACCAATACCCACCATCTGCTAGATATTATTGCCATCACCATCACCAACTCCCATTGCCATACCCTTACCATTCATACGCCGGGAAACCATACGCTAACCCCGACTTCCTGTTCCCCAGGTCCTCTCAGCTTGTCTTAAACACAAAAGGAGGTCGTAATAGGCAGTCGACGGCTGTCGCAATCCATTTGCCTCGAACCACTACCACTACCTACTTAAACCATCCGCCACCCGTCGATCCGTACCACGCCTTTGACTCTGTGTCAATGCCGCAGACTTTCCGACCGGCTACCATCATATCGCAATAACTGGACTTCCCATCTGCGATTCTCCCACGACTACCTCCTACGATACACCCCCGCGACAGACAGCCGCATCGCAGCCTCGTGTCTGGGACCCAGCCGATTTCGCTAATCTGTGAAACCCGGCAACCCCTCAACCCCAACGGTTTCGTGTGACCATCAGACCAGCATGGACGAGTCTCTAGAGGCGCACCCCGACGCAGCTGGCCATTTCGCTGCCGAAGGAGCACATTCCATGTTCCTCGGTGGTTTGCTGGCCTCCGCCGACACCATCTCCCGCGCCACATCGCCCGGACTGCCATGTTCCAATGGCGAAGACCAAGATGACCAGAAGCGCTACCGCGACCGAACCTTCAGCTACTTTCGCCTGCTTCCCTTCGACGTTGAGGAGGAGTCGCACAGGGATGCTGCCTTGAACGGCATCCTCAAGAACCTCTACATCTCTGTAATGGCCGAGGACTTTTCTCCAGGTGCTATACACTGGACTCGCGAGCTTCAGGGATGGTTGAACCTCAAGTTTGAGATGACCAGGGAGCTTCGGGCCCGTCTCGCCCGCCTTTACTACCATCTGGCCCTCGCCCCCGGCCTTGACACCAACACGGCCGATAGGTTTGCGAGAATGCTAGTCACATTGACGCGCAAGCGCCATTACCTGAAGCCAGTCGAGGATTTGACGCTGGACTGGCGACCACTCTGGAAAGAGCTCAAGGGTCTGGTGTTCCCTTCCGAGACAGCTCCTCATCAAGGTAGCAGGAAACGTGCTCAAAAACACATCATGAAGCTCTGTCTTCACGGGAGTGTCTACTTTGATCCCAAGGAGCGCCGCGCCATACTGGACGAGCTTTTGCCCTACTTTAGCACCTCCGACTTGTCCAACGCCTACATCGTTGCCGGCGCCATCAATACCCTGCTTCCAACCGGCCCAGCACCCCCAACCGAGCCCCAGTCACAGCCCTCTGACTTCGTGCCAACCTTCTTCCACTTGTGGTCCCTCATGACCCGGTCCAAGGCCTTTGACGTGGGCTTTATTGACATCTTTTCCCGAATGGCTAGGGACTATCTAAGCTGTACGCATGTTCCATTCACTGAGCACGGTATCTTCACTCGCGAGCAATCCGACCTCATCTTTACAGCCATCTTGCGACTGACGGAAATTCCCGTCGGGCAAGCCAACTCACCATATGCCTCGCTTGATTACTCGTCTGGGCTGGGTATCTACTTGGAAAAGGACAAGAAAAAGTATCCAGTGCCCTACATGGTTGCTAGGTGGATTGTACACTCGATATCACCGCTTTGCCTTGAACAGTCAAGTTCCATCATGTCCAATCTTGAGGGTCTAATGGAGTCAATAGACACCTTCTTCCACCCTTCGAACCAGGGAGCGTGGTCCATGTTTCTCGCCCAATTGACCTTCTTCTTGACCGATATTTTCGTTTCACGCTGGAATCGTGAGCAGAGCGGCGAGCTGGGTATCCCCGCAGAGCGTCGGATAAACGACGACTTGAAGAAGCGTTTTGTGCTCTCCCTCAGAGAGGTCACCTTCATGGGTCTCTTCGCCAAGAGCTCAAAGGTCGTGAATTACTACTATACCGCCCTTCAAGGGCTCACATACCTCGAGCCGGACCTGATGCTTCCTGGTGCCCTACAACGATTCTACCCAAGTTTGCAAGGGCTTGTAGAGGTGCACCGGACGACATCGAGTCTCTGCAGTCTTCAAATGATTGCCAACATCATGTCGAAGCAAAAGGGGTACCGCTGTCACATTACCGCTCTTCTGGCTTTGGCCCTTCCCGGCATCGATGCAAACGATCTCAACAAGACACAGTACACCTTGAACTTTATCCAAAGTGTGGCATACAGCATCCCTTTTGTACCCCTGGTCGATGAGAATCGCGACATTCATGACACGAGCCTTGCCATGAACTGGGTCCAGGGTGAAATGGACAGAATGGAACGCGAAGGGCAAGATGTCAAGATCAACTACAACGAGGAACTCAGTGACGAAGACGAGGCAAACATCCTTCGATCCTCCACCGCTGGCCTTGGAGAGTTTGTCATGACTTTACTAGGCAAGGTGTTTGCTTTGCTGGAGAACCTTCCGGATGCGAGCCATTTACGAACAGGCTCACCCGAGGATAATGTGATCAACACACTCCCCGCTGCGCTCACGCCTCTGTTCGCGTCTCTTTCCCCCCAGCTCTTTGACTCGGCCCTGGAGAAGCTTGCAAACTTTGTGTCGACTCATGTCGTGCACCAGGCTCGGGATGCCATGGCATGGATCTGCAATGCTCTTTGCAAGGTCAACCCAGAAAAGACGCTCAAAGTCTTCATTCCCATGCTTATCGTCAACATCCGCAATGAAATTGACTACAACGGTGCTGCATCAGATCGAAGCAGTGGCACCGAAGTGCTTCCCAGGGACAGAGCCTTGGTCTGGCATGTGAGCATGCTAAGCATGTGTGTGGTCCATGTCGGCAGTGAGGTTCTCAAGTACAAGGACGAGCTTTTCGGCATCGCCAAGTATATGCAGGAGAAATGCCGTGGTCTGCCCACCATTCATATCTCCAACTACGTCCATCATTTACTGCTCAACCTTACTCACACCTACCCAATCGACAATGCTCTGTTTGAGCCCGATGTCATTGCTCGCGGCATTGACGTCAGCGACTGGGGCCGTACAACGCCACCATCCGAACTCACCATCAAGTGGCACCGGCCGTCTCCCGCCGAAGTTGCTTTTGCTGTTGAGCTGTTCGAAAGCGAGGCCCGTGGTGCTACGGAGAGACTCGTGCAGCTCATGAGCGATGATCCTCCAGTTAGCAGACAGGGAAAGAACAAGGAGTGGTCAGATGAGTTGTCGCGGAGCTTGACAGCACTTCGTCTTTTGATCTCGGGCGTCTCAACTCTTTTCGACCCTGTTCGTGCGTCAGGGGAAGCTAGTGGCTCCACCGGTAACCAGGACACCGATGCGGCCGGTGACACAATTATGGAAGAGGACGATGACCCCCTGGCTGAAATTGCCGATGATGATGAGCTCAAGCGCACATTCCGGTATCCGGCTGGATACGTCTTGACTCCGGATGATCCTATCTACCATCGCGTGCACGATCTCCGCGATGAGGTCGGCAGGACACTGTCGCAAACTCATTCGTTCTTGAACGCGAATCAGCAGGACGACGTTGCGTGCTTCACGGCTCTGTATAGCGCTTACAGAACGTGGATTACTGACGTGGGAATTGAACGTTCTGCCCATCCCTTGGAGCGTTTGACTCGCTTGTACAAGGCCGACATTTCTCCGTTCAAGATTTCTGGCCTGCGAAAAGAGTATCCTCGGCCACTCTTGATCAAGCGTGCGGATGCGTACCAGCTCCAGCGCGTCAAATACAACTCGGCGTACCGTACAAAGAGTGAACTGGATCAACGGCTGCTCCTGGATCTTGCCGAGTCTTGCACGTCATCATACGCGGATGTTCGTCGGGTCGCACAAAGTGCGCAAGACTCGTCACTCAAGGTCATCATTGGCGGAAGGCCCCTTGTTATTCCAGTCATCCTCAAGGCTTTGCGCAAGGCGCTGGATGACGGTGATCATGACCGTATCAAGGGCGCCATGTATACCCTATTCTTCACCACCCTGCTCAAGACATGTATGAAAGACTGGCGGTTCGCTCCCGAGCTTATGAGGCTCTACATCGAAACCGCTAGTGTAGACAAGACGTCTATTCAGAACCTGGGCGCCACGGCTCTCTACCCGCTGATTGATTTCGGCAAGCCGTTTGAGCGCATGATCCTCTTCGATCGATCCATGGTTGACACCATCAAACCCTCGCAAGACTTCTCAGCGGCCATCCAACGGCGTCACGAGTTCATTAAAGAACGCCGCGCTAAGGTGGAGGAGAAGAAGGCTGCATTGGGCTTGGAATTGATTCACAAGGCCAAGGCTTCACACTGGAAGGTCGCCACGAGGTGTGCCATGTTCGCACTCAACATGTCTCTTCGGTTCGAGACACTAGCGCCTCCCGAGTTCATCGAATTGGTCGTCACCGGCACGAATGATCCTCATCCCGGTCTTCGCTCGACTTATCTGGCTGCATTTAGTGGGCTATGTACCTCCATTGATATGAGGGCGGTCTACCAGCACAGCTATGAGAAGTACTTGCTAGAGCAAGATGTCGGAGGCAACAAGTTTGAGGTTCCCGTCCCTGCAGACGATCCTGAGTGGACTCAGAAGTTCCTCGCCCAGTTCGAGAACTATGATGAGATCAAGTACTTTGTCGATAGCGACCATCCTGGTTGGTTGGTGTGGGGCAAGACGTTCATAGCCTCGTCCGCGAACCCGGAGCCATTCCTGGGGTATGACGAGGTCGAGACAGCTGCTCGTCAGCAAATCGGAAAGCTTTTGACCCGCGACTGGTTCAAGCAATGCTTCGAGTACCTCAAGCAGGAACCCAGAGATGCCGGCGCAGATAGATTTAGAATGTCTAACGTCGTGCTTCTCATGCAAGTCTTTGACCTCATGAACTATGGTCAAACAGCCGCCACGTTTGACGACATCGTTGAGTTGACAAAGGAGATCTACGGAGATGGCAGCGACAAGCATCAGCACCGTGCTACGGCAGAAATCGTTGGAGCCATGCTGTCCGGAAGTAGCGATGACCCCCGCGAGTTCCGCGACAAAGTATGGGCTTTTGCGGCGCCTTTGATGCTCAAAGTGATCGCGGACGATTTGACGCCGGATAACCTGCAGTACTGGATGACGTGTCTTCATCTTACCGTTGATTCCAAGGACCCTAGACGTTCGAAGGAGCTCATCGACCCTTTGGCGAGCTTCCGCCTTGATATGAACTCGAATGCAGCCTTCAAGGAGTCCGCCAAGATTCAGCTGCTGGAGTTTATCATTAACGATGCTGGCTGGCATTTCCGGCGCGACAAGCCCATCCTCGAAGACTTCCTTGCCCATATTGACCATCCCTACAAGTCTGTTCGAGAATCCATTGGTAGAGTCATTGCAACGATTTATCGGACCAGATACCACGAGTCATTCCCCAATGTCTCGTCTCTGCTTGAACAGAACAAGAGTGCCTCCTCGATTGGTATTCGCCCTTACGAGGCAACTGAAGACTTTACGGCTACGATCCGCGAGGTCTTTGGTCGTCTCGAGAAGTGGCGTCATGAGCGCACTCCCGGACAACAGACTCCCTCCAGCTACACGTCTGGTTCCAAGACGGTACTCGTGTGGCTGGATAGCATGCTCGCCTCGCAGGAATGCATCCAACTTGTGCCCTTCTTCCCCGAGCCGTTTATTGACCAGCTGCTGCACATGATGGACGTCAAGGAAGACCCCGAGCTCATGCGGCTCGCATACCACGTTTACCGGCACATGCCCAACATTCCCTTCCGGTCCGGCGAGGATGACGCATTCATCGCAGCCCTGATCCGGGTTGGAAAGACGGCGACATCATGGCATCAGCGCCTACGCGCTCTGGTCAACATGCAAGTCATCTACTTCCGCCGTCTCTTCTTGACCCAGCCGGCCCAGCGACAAATGCTCTTCGACGCCGTCGGCGACATGCTGTCGGACGTGCAACTTGAAGTCCGTGACGGGGCCAGTGCCACGCTTGCTGGCATGATTAGGTGCTCGCCGGAAAGCATTCGCAACCCCATCATCGAGCAGCTCAAGGCCCGCTTCGAGCTGCAGCTGAAGATGAACCCGATGCCCAAGCGTAAGTTGCCGGGGACCGATACGCCCGTTGACGTGCAGAAGCAGATTGTCAGACGGCATGCGGCCGTGCTGGGCTTGGGCGCCCTCATCGAGGCGTTCCCCTATGCGACGCCGCCGCCAAAGTGGATGCCTGAGGTGTTGGCGCACTTGGCGACGCATGCGGCAAGTGATCCAGGTGTGGTGGGCAAGGCGACTAAGGGGATCTTGGCGGAGTTCAAGAAAACGAGGCAGGATAGTTGGACGGTTGATCAGAAGGTGAGTTCTTTTTTTCTTGATCACTGATGACTTGGTAAAGGCGATGATGATTGCTAACCTTTTGCGACAGTACTTTACAAGCGAGCAACTGGAGGATTTGGAGGGTGTGTTGTGGAAGAGTTACTTTGCCTGAGGCAGAGGAGAGCGATGTGGTGATCTGGCCATAGTATGGAGTCGTGGCCAAATGAAGTGTTGAACGAAAGTACAGCGTGCAAAGCCCAGTTTGTGTGGGAAAACCCAAGAGATATACAAGGATGAAAGAGGTGACAAGCGAGATAGATGCCAGTAGAGAAGCATGTCAATTCAAAGTGAAATCCAGGCATCTCGATACCAACAACCCAGTTAGGGGATGAAGCCGAGGTACGTGATCACTACAATCACTTAGTCCCGTCTCATCCCTTCTAGCACGTCATGGACGGTACGTTCAATTCATCATCATAGATTTCGAGATCTCAACACAAGCCGAGTCCCGTCCTCCTCGGTTGGAAAAGAGCCGGAGTTACGGCAAGCATCCTTCCTTCTCCGCAATTCATCCATTCCGTTGGAAGGAAAGGCGCTCCCAATTTGTTTGTTGCCCGCCATGCCATTGTTGAACAACGAACAAAGAAATCTCATCACAAAGGTTCGCTATGATGACACGACAGTTCCTGCGGGCCCAATGTGGCACGGCTCACTGCTTAGACTGTTGGTGCTGTGCCACGACGGCCAATACGTTGGGAACGGGGGCAGGGGTGGGCAAGGGCGCTCTTACCTTGCCTTGTTGGAATGACAATTCATTGATTTTTGAAGTGTTTGCCGCCCGTTTGACGTTTTCTGTTGGCAATCACGACCGACGGTTGTCTTCGGTTCATCCTCAGTTCAGGCGAAAAGAATTTCATCATCGCCGGCCGCCTCGCCAACTCGTTTGAAACTGAACTGAAGGGGTTTCCCCTCTTAATCATTAACCCATCCATCCACCTAGATTTCTTCCTCCTTTATTTAAACCCCGACCTTCTCAATCACCAGGGGCATCTTTGGCTACCTCTACTCGTTCGGATATTTTACCAGCCCTCTCACCAGAGTCCTTCCCCTCCACACCCTTCATGACTTGATTCCTCAAACAACATACCAGCAGAAACCTAGGCTGACATCAAAATGCGACTCCAATTACTCCAGCTCATCGTAGCCATCGGCGCCGGATTTCTGAGCTACGTCCAACTAGTGACAGCAGCAGCGGCAGCGCTACCTGTACAGGCGGAAGTTGGGGCATCCAGCCCTCAGGCCCTTGTGGCCAGAGGCGGCGGGAGTTCTGTAGAAGGAGGGTACTATAATCTTTGTCATTATTGTAAGTCTCCATCCATTTGAGTTGGCGATGCTTCTTTTCTCCTTTTTCTTTCCCGTTCTTTCCCTGAGCGCCGGTAGCTACCTACTTACCTACCTACCTTCACCATTTTCTTGCCCATCGCATGATGACTAACACAACCACCCACCCCTTCAGACCCCACCGTAGGTGAAATCGAGGGGAACCTTCACATGATGGGACAGTGTGCCTCAAAACAAAGTGATCCCCAAGTAGACACTTGGATGGATCTAAATCCCTGCTACGCCAACATTGACGGTAGTCTTTTCCCCGTAACCGATGGCAAGGGAGATTTCTTCAAGACGTGTAGGGATTGCCACATTCCTCTCGATGCGGACTTGCCACGGAAGTTGATGAGGTGTACTTGTGAGCGGTATGCGGGGGATAAGGAGGGAAAGGAGACGCAAGTTGA
>HF972829.1:8689-19128 GCA_000604185.2 Neurospora sublineolata FGSC 5508 | reverse complement strand
TCATTTCCCTCTCGGCGATTCTTACAACAGCCATAGAGCAGAGATCGCGCATTGGGGAAGAAGAGGAGAGTGGTCAACAGTGGTTGATTGACAACACAAACCGCGCGCGCTAGCGGGTTGCTGTTGTCGGCGGCAATGTTGCGCAGGTCGATTGCTGTCCACGCCCTTTTTTATTACAACTACAACTCACATACCCACTTCTAATGGCAGATGGAGACCTAACCTGGGGGAAGGAGGGACACTGCGAAAAGATGAAGGATGGAGAGGGAGGTTGGCTTTCTGCGGGTTGACGTTGGAGTTAGTCACCTAAAGGAAAACACAAAACAACCACTAACGACACCCGAGATCAGGTCAGCCACTCAGCATGGACAAAGGGTCGCAGTAGGAACAAAAACTCTGGCGGGTGGGAGTTTATTCTCACTTTGCGCAACCATCCCGCTAAATAGGGAGGTGCAACTTTGCTTGGCATTTTAGACGACGCACACATACGTTGCGTTTGTTTTGTCTCGTGGGTTAACATAACGATCCACTGCAATGCCAACATTTATTTCAACGTTCCGTCCTCATGCATTTTTTTTCCCCCGTGATGTAGCGTGTTGCTTACCTGCATGTGAACGTCTCTGGTCCACCCACATGTGTCCTCCTTCTGCCTCCCGTAGTTGCGGCCCCCCTCTTAGTTCAGAGCCCTCCCCAACTCCGTAGACAAAATCAGTCCTGGGACTCCGCCACGGCTACCATCCTCCGTAATCACGGCCTTGATGGCAGCATCGCCAGCGGGATATCTCCAGTTCCACTTGCCCACGAACTCAGGCGGACACTGGCCAGCGATAACATCAGCAATCTTCTCGCCTATCACCGGCAAGAACTTGAACGCATGTCCGCTGTCGCCCGTGGCCACGAATAGGCCCTTGTATTCAGGATGGTAGTCGATGATGAAGTCCGCCGTCGGAGTATCGGAGTACCAGCAGATGCGAGTCTTGCTGAACGGTCTGTCGCGGAGCGAGGGGAGAGGAACCATCTCGTGCAGAGCACGACGGAGGTCGTCGGCGCCTTCGACGGGGATCTGGAGCGTTGGGTCGGAGAGGGTGGTCAAGGGCAGGGAGACTGTCGCTGCCGGTGTGGTGACGGAGGAAGCGAGGGGTGGGATGGACAAGGTCGTGGGGTTCAAGTAGCCGTAAGCATGTCGAGCGATCTTGAGGACGCCATTCTTGGGCGGGATGATGAAGAGGCCTGTGGAGAGGTTGAGGATGACGGGCATGTGTGCCAGCTGCGCCTCTTCCTCGGGCGTGAGGTCGATGTAACCGAGCACTTGGCCGGTGGCGATGGCTTGTCCTGTCAAGTCAACAAGACGACCGGTCCAGGCGCCGGCGGAGACCATGACGAGGTCGGCCGAGAGGACGCGGCCGCCCGAGAGCCGGGCACCGGTGACGGTGTTACCAGACACTTCAAGGTTGGTCACTTGGCCGGCGACAAAGTTGATGCGGCCCTCGGCTTTGACGCGCTTGTAGAGCCAGGCCATCGAGGCGCCGGCATTGGCCCACCCGGACAGACCGTTGATGTAGCCCCAGGAGCCGGAGGAGCCGCCGGTGCCCGAGGCTGCCTTGATGGCCTCGGTGTCAGGACACTCCCTGATCTTGGCGGCAAGCTCGGGGTCGCTCGAGGCGATAGAGAGGACGTTGGCCCAGCTGAAGCGGGCGTAGTCCATGCCTGTGAGCTTGGACTTGTCGATGACGGTGGTGTCAGTCACCACGGGAGTTCCCGGTGGAGGAGCTGGTCCGTCGGCGACAAGGAGAAGGCCACTCTCGGAGTAGCGTCCTTCTGACCCGAGGTCATCGGGGTGGGTTTGTTGGCGCCATTGAAGCTGGGCTTCGGCGGCTAGGGCAGCGTAGGCAGCATCGGGGTAGTCGGCTCTGATGATACGGCTGGTGTCGACACTGGCAGCGTCGGGAGCAGGAAAGACGTCTGGATTAGACGGGTCGGCCCTGTCTACGACGGTGATGGTGGTGTTGGCGAAGTCATGACGGCGAGAGAGGGCATAGGCAGTGGTCAAGCCGAAGACGCCAGAGCCGATGATGAGAATGGAAGAAGGAGGAGAAAGAGGAGAGGAAGAGGATTGCTGCGGCTGGGGTGCCAGTGGTGGCTGTTGCTCTGTTGAAGAGAGAGGAGGAAGAGGAGAGGAGAAAGCTGAGGGAGTCGCCATCGGGAAATGAGAACAAGGTTCAACTTGGGAAGAATGGAGCGGCAGGGGACGTCAGAGGAAGGATCAATCAAAGGACCGTGCCAGCTGAGGGGGTCTGAGTGGTCTGAGGTAGGGTAGGGTTGCGCAATGGTCGAGTTGTGTGTGCTGTGTGCCCTGTCTCGAGCCTGTGCAGGAGTGGTCGGCCGTGTGTTGGCACGCTCTGTGCAAAGAAGGCAAGAATGCGATGTTTCACACCGGGGAGCAGAAAACAAGGAATCACTTGAAACCAGCAGATAACGGAAGGAAAAGGAGAGGCATTTTTATGAAATCCATCAGTGAGACCGTTAGACCACACTAGTAGCCCAAGAGCCGAAAAAGGAGGCAACCTAGAGAAAGAAAGGACACTAGGGTGGAGCGATAACAAGCGCCGGCGTGTGTTGTTGTGAGAGTTGGGGAGCCATGATCAGCGACTGGAGCGCGTGAAAGAAGGAGAATTGGAACTGAGGAGAAGGGGTCCAGTTTGCAAGCGGATACCTCTATGACCGCATGGCGGCGGGGAACATTGCAGTGATCAAAGAAAGGGCGCTGCAACGCCAGAACGGTGGAGTCTTCTTTGACGAAACGAAGAACCTGAGTGGTGAAGGAAACGCGGGGAAGACAAGCAGCTTGTGGTAATTTGCAGATGACGGAGGGATCTTGATGTTGGTTATGGGAGGTGTTGGTTCTGATATGATTGAAAAAGAAGAGAAGGTCGGTAGAAAAGAGAGGAGAAACCGACAAACAGAGGGAAACAAAAGACAACTCCCGTCGTAGTAGAATATTTGATGTCGAATTGTAAGAGGACAGCCCTAAAAAGACACACGATGGCGGATGGCGGGAATGCCGTAAGCTGAGCACTGGACACCCGGGTCTTTTCTTGGGAATCCCTTGCTTGCTGCACTGGCTGCAGGGCATCGACAGCATTCAGTTGCTTACGATTCTGCCACTCCGTTACGTCGGCGCTGGTGTTCGAAATGGCTGGTGTTGCCAGCTGTTTCTGAGCAGAGAGAAAGTGCAAAGAAATGTGGTTGGATAACAGCCAAATGTCACAGAGGGAAACTGGCCCCGGTCGTGCATCACGATCGTGCAATTTGCTTGACCATGGATCACGAGATGGCGGGTGGTGGCAGCAGCCATCATGAGGGGAGTCGACAGCAGTTTGATCCCGACGTTCCGGACATCGATGACTTTGTCGTCACTGGTCACCATGTTTCGCATATGTTCGTAGCTGAGTAACACTCATACTTTAAGACGCCGGGTCGTACCATTTTCGGAGAGTCCGAATCCAATGCGAAGAGCTTTTGGTTATCAATGACCGGCCGAGCCGCAATGCTTTCAGGGTGGATAAGATGCCGAGAGGACATTCCAGTTTGGAACACAACTTTCGAGATATTCAAAAGGTTTTGGATTCACGATGCCAGTCATTAACGCATCGCTAGAGGTCACGATGGTGTAAGAGAGTCTGTAAAATACGCGTATTATATTTCTATGTAGGCCATCTGTCGTTACAGTCCTGTAATATTACATGGCTGTACCATTACCCCACGGGCCACCCTAAGCTACGGGCCTAGCGCCCTCGCCTATCGCGACGAGAGCCACTCTGCGGTGCACCGCGTTCGTCGCTCCAGGTTGTTCCGAGTCGCATCAGCACCTGCTTGCTGTCCACGAAAAGCCAGCACCGTCAATATTCGTCGCAGCCAGCCATGCCCAATCGATACACGGCTGCCAAACATGTCGTCGTCCAAGAAGATTGCCGAATTTCCTGACGTGGAGGCGAAGCTCCAGAGGGCCACCAAGCAATCCGCATTCGAGCGCCAAAAGGCAGAGGCAGAGGCCAAGCGCCGCAGAGAAGCTGCTGAGACGGCCGCTGTCTACGAGGACTTTGTCAAGAGCTTCGACCACGACGACACTTCCGATTCTCGACCCTCGAATTCCCGATATGGATCCGACCGACCAGAGAGACCAACACTTGGTGGACAGCCGTTTGGAGGCACGGGCAAGAGACACTTTGGCGTCAACAGTCTCAAGAGTGGTCCCGGCAGTCTAGGGCCTCCGCCAACATCGTTTAAGAAGAGGTCATACGATGACTTCCATTCCAGTCGTCAGAGACCCCACGAAGAGCCTAGGCCAGAGAGGGAGAGGGACTCCGAGAAGAGCTCTTTGCCCGTGTCCAAAGTTTTCAACGATAGCGACAACGACGAGGAAGCAACCGTTAACGGCCGAGCAGAGGAGAAGGCCATCTCGAAACCCACACTACGCCTTTCCAACCTCCCGCCGAGCACATCGCCAGCCGTCATCAAGGCGCTAGTACCACCCAACTTGACGGTCGAGAGCGTCAAGATTGTTCCGCCATCTGGCCCCCAAGGGACAGAGCGCAAGTCTATTGCTGCCATCGTCACCTTGTCCAAGGAAACACCCGCAACAGAAATCGATGCCGCAGTGAGCGCGCTACAAAACCGCTATCTTGGTTATGGTTACTTCTTGTCTCTACACAGACATCTTTCTTCAGCGGCCATTGCGTCAGGCTTGACGACCGTTCAGACTTCTACAACAGTATCACGTCCATTCGGCGCAAAGCGTGTGGAGGAAAAGCCGGGTGGCCATGGCCCGCATCACGGAGGTTATGGTCGCAACTATGCCCCCCCATCACATTATGGTCCCCCAGGAGCCGCTATCAACAGAAGCGGTCTGCTCCATGTTCCCGTAAAGCCTCCACGAGACATCAGGACACTGCGCATGATTCACAAGGTCGTCGAGTCCGTCTTGGAGCACGGACCAGAATTTGAGGCTCTTCTGATGTCTCGACCAGACGTTCAACGAGAAGAGAGGTGGGCATGGATCTGGGATGCTCGCAGTGAGGGCGGCATATGGTATCGTTGGAGGCTATGGGAGATCGTAACGGGTTCCCAAGCGAAGAGGGGGAAGCCGAAATATGTGCCCCTATTCGAAGGAAGCCACGCCTGGAAAGCACCCGAGCCTCTCGCCTACGAGTACACCACATCAGTGGACGAAATCGTCTCAGATTCGGCATACGACACGGACGAAGAGGACGACTTTGAGGATGAGCAGAAGGAGCACAACGACCAAGAAGACACATTCCTCAACCCCATAGAAAAGGCCAAGCTAGCGCACATGCTAGCCCGCCTACCTACAACACTATCCAAAATCAGAAAAGGAGATATCGCCCGCATTACCGCATTCGCCATCACCCACGCCAGCCGCGGTGCCGACGAGATTGTCGACATGATCATCTCCAACGTCGAATCACCCTTCTCTTACACATCCGCCAACCCCGACCACCAACAACGCTCCCGCGAGCGAGAAGGCCAAGACGGGAACAACTCCCGTGATCCATCCCCCGCAGCAGATGACAAAGACAAGGACAAAACCAATGACTCTACACCTGACCTTAGCGCCGCCCGACTTCTGGGTCTCTACGTACTCAGCGACATCCTGTCCTCATCATCTACAAGCGGTATCCGGCACGCCTGGCGCTACCGGCAACTCTTCGAGACCGCTTTACGCGCCCGCAAAACGTTTGAGCTGCTGGGGATGATGGCCGACAAGCTCAACTGGGGCCGCTTGCGCGCAGACAAGTGGAAACGCAGCGTCGGCCTCGTCCTGAGTCTCTGGGAGGGATGGTGTGTGTTCCCCGTCGAGACGCACGAGTTCTTTGTCAAGAGCTTTGAGAACCCGCCGACGCTGAAGGCGAAGGAAGCGGAAAAGGAAGAGGCGGAGAAGAAAGCTGCTGCTGCTGCTGCGGGTGGGAAGTGGAAGACGGTCGATGGGCCTGCTGCTACTACAACTCAGGCTAAGGCTACTAGCTTCCTACCAGTATCTACGCTTCCAGAGACATCTACTACGGCCGAGACAGAAGCTAAGACAGATTCAGAGTATGTAAAACGGATGCTGGAGACGGGTGATACAGATGGGGAGTTGGCACTGCCGCCGAATCATGTGCAGTATAGCTCGGGGACGGATGAGTTATTCTCGGATGATGATATTGATGGGACGCCTGACGAGGATTTTATGGCGCTTTTACGGAAGCTTACGACGGCGGAAGATGGTGATGTGGTTATGGGGGAGGCCGCGCAAACATCAGCACCAGCACCAGCCCCGACAACAGAGTCGAAGACAGTGGAGGTCAAGTCGGTGGCTGGGTTCCAGATATCGGCGAACAAGGCGGCTCCGACGAGGAAGCGGATGCGGGCCGTGGATATGTTTGCTGGGTCGGACTCGGAAGGGGAGAAGTAGTAGATTGTTACACTCACCGCCCGCAGTACAGTACACCTAGAGGTGGTTCGAGGAGGAATAAGCACACATAACCCTTATCCATGTCCATAGCTAACGCTTAATTGCAATCACCAACTTCCAAGGTTTATCATACAGCCGAGTGTTCAGCTTGGTGAGGAAGCAGTTGCCACTCTGGAAGTCGTCACGTCTTACACACAGCCTTGTGATATTGGAAATAATGGAAGTTGTCATGTTGGTGATACTCAGCCTCTTGCTCTTTCTTGGGCTTCTTTGAGCTTCTTTCAATTGTGTCGACGTTGGTTGCTCTTGCTCGCGCCTGTGCGTTGAACTCTTGGCTCAGGCTGCGGGATGGGTACAAGTTGGGAAAGAGTACCCAGGTACTTCGGCTTAGTCATTTGATTCAATCCAATGAAAACCTGCTCAAACTGGTCCGACAAGACCGCACCCCACCACCAACGAAGAGCAACCCACCAACCGCCAAGTCCACACTCGGTCCCATAACCGACGCCATTCGATTCCGAGTTTCAAACATTACATTTGAAGACGACAGACGAGCCTCGACCAGTGCCTGTTGGACCCTGGCGTCTACGGCTGGTACAATCGACACCACCTCGCTGGTCTGACGTCTCTGTCTGTCTGACCTCTCGGACTTCTTGGGAAAAGAGACGCGGGTCGTCTGCCAAAGAGAAGCCAGCAGCTCCTTCCTCGTTTATAAGCTGCAGTGAGGCTGTTCACATCCTAGGGTAGGCAGTCACTACCTCTACTACCCAGCACCAGTACTTACCACGGAAGGAGCTTTGGTTGACACAGAAGTGTAATATCAGAACTTGAACTTGATCGTCCCTTGCTTTGGCTGCTACTACCTGCTGCATTCAGGTTGCTTTCGTCCCGGGCACTGTCACTTTGACCTGCCTTGCCGCTGCCGTCGGTTCTCGACGGGACGAACTAGGGGACCTTCACTTGTGAATCATCTAAAGTCTCATCCTTTACTTTCTACACTCTTCGTACACACACCAAAGACCATCCTTTACTTTCTACACTCTTCTACATACACCAAAGACCAGTAGCCTTACTCAAAGGGTTCACGGTGACAACTGCCAACGGAAGTGTCGACGCTGTTCGTACCTTGAGTTCTTCACTCAAGAGAGCTCTCAGGGACAGGACTCCTCCACAGGACATTAACCACGCAACCATAGCCAGCCAAAATCCTGGTCTGATAATCCACCACCGAAGTCCTGGCCATATAAAATTGGTTTCGCAGTGTGGAAGCCGCCGGCCTCAACCCGATACACGGTCCCACGGATCACCCATCTGGTCTCCTGAACCGTCCCAGAACTGTTCAGGACCCAGAACTACTACCACCAAGCATCGTGCCTTTACCTACCAAGCACGTTTTACGCACGCGGCACACGAGGCCGAGCCGCTGGTCCCTGGTGACTGAGGTGACCGGGGGGTCCCTCAAGTCACTTTTCTCGAGCGGTTTCTACCCCTCGCTCATCCCTCACGATCTTTGACTAAGGTCATCACTTGGAGAACGTACCACCAAGCCGCCAAAATGCCCATCATTAACGGCCAGAAGATGGCCTGGTAAGTCATTATTCCCATGTCCTTTACCTCTTCTCTCATCTTCATGCTCGTATGTTTGCCATACTGGTGTGCCGTCGCACCAAACTCATCCTTTCGCTACCTTCTTTCGGAAGGCTTGTCAGACATACATCTTCCAGGCTCTCTCTTTTTGGCTGACTTTCTTCTTCCTCCCCTTAGTGCGCCATGTATTCGCGGCCATCGTTCTACAAAATGTACTCATGCCACCGAGCGCGTTATGGTGCCCGTGAGGAAACCGGGACGGCCTCTAAGCCTTTGCGCTTGTCCAAATCGGCCCCCGAACTGCTCTTGCGGAGGCGGAGGTGTCAAGGTGGCGATTCCTCGAAAGCAACAGTGTGGATGTGGTCCTGGTCACGGTAATTCCGCAGAAGACCACTCGCCTACGGCTGCTGTCCAAAGCATCCCGTCTCCTCGCTTTCATGCCTCCTCGTCGACACCGGCGCGACCTGCTTTGAGGGTGAGCAAATCAGGCTCCATAGCGAAGCCGTATGTCCGGTATCAGCTGCCGACGTTTGACCTAGACCTGTCGACACTCGGCATGGCCGCACAGCACAATGCCGCCTTCGGTCCGAACATGACGGGCGTCTCTGCCGGCGAACTGATGACGAGCGTTAATCCAACGGTGCAGCTACCAATTGGGAGTCAACCGGGATTCAACTATGAGATGGGATATCCAGCTGTCAGCGCCGATGACCCCCCGTCGAACCAACAAATGTTTTCGTCCGCACCCTCAGTGGGACACAACGGAATCGCTCAGTCACCGCCACAGGGATTCAAGACTGAAAACAACGCTCTCTCTGAGCAAATGGCCGTCTTCGCTACATTGCAGAGACAGCAAATGATCAACCGCAGTGGGGTTACCGATGCCACTTTTATGGGATCGGATAGCTTCCCTCGACAACAAGTTGCACATGGTCAAAGTGGACCGGTTACTCAAAGCAGTCCATCAGCCACTCTTGGAGATCAGAGCTTTCCTAGCGAGCCCTTACAATGGAACAAAGTCAAACAGGATTTGGATGCCAAAGGCAACGAAACGGAAGGGACGGGCATAGAGAGCAGCCCCAAGAAAAAGGGGTGTTGTGGCGGCAATCGTAATTCGGGAGGATCTCAACAGCACGTTAATGGCTCTGTTACTGTGCCTCAGTCGGGGTATGGACGGCCTTCCGCGACCCCTTTGCAGTTCAACACTCAATCCCCTCTAGAACTCAAGCAACAGCAAGAACCTTTACCGTCCCCAGTCATGCCCTTCAGTTATCAAACCGTCTTTCGGTACCCAGAAGAGTACGGCTCCTGGAACCACCCCCTTGACCCCCAAACCTACCAACAGATAGCCCACCAAGGTGCCGCTACCGCACAAGCATCCCGACAAGGAGCCGATCTCACCCTTGATCTGTTCCTCTCCGGCGGAGGAGTTGCTGGCGCTGGGACAAGTCACGAATGCACTTGCGGTCCCGGCTGTCAATGCATCGGATGTGTCGCACATCCTTACAACACTCAAACCATTCAGTACGTCCAGGATGCTTACAACTTCAACATTGCTAGTCCCATCGGCAGTCGCGGTGGTCATAACCATCGCGGTAGTATCGACTTTGCTGCTACTGCCGGGGTTCACCAGCAGCAACAGCAACAATACCAAATCAGCAGCCCTACTCTTGGTCCTAGAAACGGCCAACAGCAGCAACCCCAGCAGCAACTGCCACCCGATTCGCCAGCCGAGGCCCAGACGCCCAGCGACGCATCAGGGACCCCCAGTGATGAACAGTACCTCTCCACAGCGGACTTTCTGTGGGCGACCATCCCACTACCTAATTGTGCCGGCGAGTCTTTATCTTGTCCGTGTGGAGATGATTGTGCCTGTATTGGGTGTATGATCCACGGGAACGCGGTGCCGGCTTTGGCTGGTATTGGAGATGGGTTGGAGCAACAACAGGCGTATGACATAGGTCAACATGAGCAGCAACACCAGCAGGTTCAAAGCCAGGGTCACGAGGGTATGATGCCCATGCCGGATGGATTACCACAGGGAATGATGACTAGTGGCCCTTCGAGTGTGATTCCCCTCGCTCCCCGAGGCTTGGGAGACATGAGCGGTTTGAACGCTCCTAGCGGCGGCGGCATGAGTAGTGATATGAACAGCGCCATATCCAGTCCACGCACGCCTCGCACGCCTCACGCGCCCCGTGGTATCGACGGCATCCTCAGGGCTGCTGCCAGTGGCGGTGATGGTGTTGGTAACAGTGGTGGTGGTGGATGTTGTTGCGGAGGTAGAGGAGGTGGTGCAGGCAGAAGCACAGAAGTGTCCGTTCCTTAGGAAGAGAGGACCACAAATGACTTGCCCGAGCTTTTGAGCGTGGATGGGGAA
>HF972826.1:84386-95588 GCA_000604185.2 Neurospora sublineolata FGSC 5508 | reverse complement strand
CCAATATACCAGGAGTACCAAGCTAACAAACACACCAGCATTGGACTGTACACATACCACTTAAGCCTCAACACACACACACACACTTCCGTACTGCATACTGCACGCATACCTTATGTACCTCCGACGAGTATCTTTACCGTAGAATCTATCAAACTCGACATTACACTGAACGGTTAGAAGTGTCGGGCACAAATGTACATCAACCGACAGATATGAAGCGACTGCTGGAATTACCAAAAAGCCGTTAACGCTTCATATCATCATAGTCGATTTCATGCAACATTGTACCTATTGTATCGACATCTATCATAGTCCGGGCCGTAAAGCGAATGAAGGTTAGGGTACTTCAACTGTTCCTCTGTACTGGCATATATCCTATTTTAATGAGTAAAAGTAACGTCATAATATCAAGCACAGGTACTCACTCTTCTATGAATCTAATCCTCCAAATCCCAGATGCTGATCGGCAAGACCTCGGTTCCACGACACCAACTTCCGTGCCAGCGCACATTACGGCAACTTTTGACCATGCACTGGACCGCCTTGGTCCATCCAGAGCTGCAAATCGTGCGCTACACCTTCGACAAGTTCTGACTCAATGATACCTTCCTGCCAGCTCAGCGCAATGCTTATGGGACCCCCTACAACGCCCGAAACGCTAGCACAGAGAGCCGGCCCCGCGACTATGGCGCACTGCGACATTACAGACCGTATTATCTGCCACTTTGAACCGGTTTCTCCGTTTATACTGGCAGTGTCCTCCGGACTGCCTTGCAGCGATCCAATGTTAGACACCTCCCATGTTTGCTCCCGCCGCTTGTTCACCTTGTTGAGCCAGAAACCGCGCCAGTTGGCAACCCAGCGAAGCATACTGACCATGTCATCTTGAGGAATGGTCTCGACCCGGTCCTTGAGTTCCTGACGCAAGGTTTGAGCAAGGCTCCAAATCTTCTCTCCGCTTGCTTGCTCCCGCAGCCCTGAGACACGAGAAGAGTCGAAACTGTGCGACGCCGAAGTAACCAGTACGCCAAAGGATTCGGCGCCATCAGTCACATGAGATCCGGACTGTATAAAGGGACGCAAGTCTATAGGAGTGCAGCTCTGAAACGACGTGGCTGTCTCTGCTGGTAAGCGCCGAGCAAGAGATGTGAGAATTAGCACATGAAGTAAAGGGGTGAGTGTGGTGCCGTTCGCCCTGCAATTGGCAAGAAGCTGTGACACAGCTTTTGCAGGGATGGTAACCAGACGGAGTCTGGTTTGGTAAGGGTCAGGTCTGATCGGTGCGCCCGTCCAAGGAAGATCGGTCGCTGGTTTGCCGAGCCAGCCCGAGGCGAATTCGTTCCACAACGTGCCGGCAAGGAACCTCCAAGACGTGGTGAAGTTGACGAGCTCCTCCTGAGGTGGCAGAATGTGCCCATGAGGCTTGCTGGGCATCCGTAGAACGTGGTCGTCTAGGCACGAGGGACGGGCTGGTGGCTTGTTCAGTTCGTCCAAGAGGCTGGCCTGGAAAATGGCTGTGCTCCTTCCATCAGCGAGAGAGTGGTGGATGGCAAGCACAATATCGAGTATCAGCCTGTCTTCAAGTTGGGACGGCCGAGGATCATAGACGGCAAGCACCCTCCAGGGCGGTCGGGTTCCGACGTCAGGCCACAACTGGTTGTGTTGGGCTTCCAACATATGGAGTAGGTGTGAGTCGCGAGCATGCGAATCAAGTTCGGCAGGAAGCTCCACACATTCCAAGTGGCAAGAAAGATCTAGAGAGGGCACCGAGGCAAAGTAAGGGCGAGATGCTTCATCGCCAGTGATTGCCACACTCAACCGGGGCAACCGGAGGACCAGATTTGCAACTGCAGCCTCCAACACGTCGGGAACACTCTTGCCTTGGAGGACAGACCAAGGAACAGCATAGCGACAAGTATTGGCCAGGCACCGATAGAAGCCCAACGCGTGCCTTGAGGACGAGTAGACCTCACTGAGAACAGCAGCGGAATATAACCGTAACGATTAGCCTTGGGGTGAGCTTGTCAAGAGGGGAAGGGGTGGAGCGGCTGGGAGATTGAGAGGGGCTGGGATTCAGGAAACAGGACTGGCCAATGCAGGGAGCGGACGGAGGTGGTTGAGACGGCGCAGTGCATACAGACGGAAGCAAAGGGCTGAGAGGCCATCCGATGATGGACCGCGGAGTGGCTCCGGCCACCACCCAAGGCCGACGGGATGAGGGGAAGCGGGATAGGTAGATAGCAGAGGAGGGATGGATGGGAAACATACCACGGCCCAAGAGGCCGGATCGGCTGGGGGATGTTCGTCATCTGCAGACGCTAACAATAAGGTACCACGTGTGGAAGAGTGTCTAATTCAACACTTGGTCGTGCGGTAGATTGAGGTTGTGGGCAGGTAAAGAGGTAGGCTCAAAAGTCTTGATGATTACTCGCTTGGTACATCGAAGTAACGTCAGATCCAAATGTAGGGAGAGTCATGTGAGAAAATAGACAACGCGACTGTGAAACCGCCAGGCTGTCAATCCATAAGCTTATCTACCATTCAACTCACGCGACATTCCCTGACTGGTGTCTCAGTGTCCCTTGTCGTTATCAATGATTGAGCCGGGTGAGATGCTGCCGACAGCCTCATGAATTGCCGATTGCATTCGGTGTATGCAAGCCAAGCTAGGTTGTAAATCGGGGCCTCGCACGTGCTGTGCCAGGTACATTACCTTATACGTACACACAGTTGTACCTGCCTCAAAGGGCGCTCGAAAGATACCAGTTGTATTTACGTATGAACCTTCAAGTACCTGCACAGTACTTGTAGACAGATACCTTTTAGCGTACAATTGCGATGATGCCCCACCCCACTTGCGCATCCGTCATCCGCAACAAGGTACCTTTCAGAAGCAATTGCACCCGCGCATCTTCCATCGTTCCATTCAAACGCGTCGGCACCACGATTTGCAGATCAATAGTATACGACCGGACCGGACAACGTCCTGAAATCCCACCACCTTTTCTTCTTCCTGAAATCGTGGATTTAGGCGGCAACCCGTGGTATCTCAAGCACTTCTACCCGTCCAGCTGCTGCTTCACCCCAACATGCGCAACGGGAGCAGAGCACAACCTACAGCCATTTATCTGTTCGTGTCCGTCAGCCACCACCACCACCACCTTCACACCATTCACCCCAACTGAAACAACCCACCAACTTTCGCCATGCGATAGAGATGGCTCTTTCTCCAACCTTCTGGTGACTTCAAGCGACCATCGACTTGGAAGAGTGGCCATCATTCCACAACCGACCATCCTCTACTTGCTTGCCGCTGTTCACCTCACCTTAGCGAATTTACGTCGAGCCCCTCCCATCTTTGCGCCAGCCGCGTCAGGTCGCACCCTCGATCGCCTTCGCGGCCGGTTGTTCATAATCACGGCCGCATTCAAAACCCCGCGCGCTTGGGGGATACTGACGAGATACCCAACATCGCATTTGCAAGATGGAACGCAGCGCTTCGGACGGGGTCGATGTTCTGGCCAGCCGGGCGAACGGCCGCTTCGCCTCTTCTCGTACTGGCAGCACCCCCTCACGACAGCCGAGCATGTGGTCCCTTTCAAGACACAAATCCAAGGACAGCCATGGAGCCTCCGGACGAGGCGACGCTGCCGAATCCCGTCCTGCTAGCTCTGGGTCGTCCGACTCAAAGCACGCCTCGCCCGCTATTACAAGAATTCCACGACCAACCCAGCAGCAACGGCCCTCGCAGACACGCACCCCATACACTCTCACCGACGCCTACAAACAAGTCGAAGCCGAGGAGGCTGCGCAGAGTACTCCAAGTCCGGCCTCCCGGGTGTGGCGTACCCGCAGTAGCTCTTCCACCAGGAACAAATTGCACAAGAAACCACCCACAACTTTCAATCGCCAGGTATCCGGCTCAGGACGTGACGAACCCTTCATGCCAGCCAGTAGCCCAGGCGCGCTTTTGCTTCAAAGCGATGTCTCTGACAGTGACATAGACGAGAAGCTGCGTCAGCACGCCATGGCACAGGCAGATGCAGAAAGGCCAGCCTCACGCGCCAACAGTATCCTATCACGGTCGAAATTTAGGAGTCTCGCCGAGATGGGTAAGGGTCTGGCTCGTAAGACGAGTCGGAGCAGCCTTGACTCTCGCAGTAACTGGCTTTCCCGCCGCCTCTCGGGTGTCCGAAACGATGCTAGCAGCGGCATTTCGACACACGAATCTCCCAGCTGGGAACAGATTGGCGACTCCGCCCTTCTTCAGGCATCTACCGTCGCGCCGGCTGAGCCCGTTACAAGACCCGCCACGGTGCCGCCTAATCACGGTGTCCACTGGACCAAGAGCTCTGAGAAGAATGCGGAACATGATGTAGCCGCCGATGATTCCCAGACTTTCGACGGCCCTTTCCCAACTCTGGCGCGCAGCAATCCTAAAATTGACGAGATTCGACTTCTGGAGATGGAGGCAGCTTCCATGTTTCCCGACGAGGAGCCAGGATCGGGAACACGGTCAAATCAACTGACGAGGGGCCGCGAGTCGAGCCGTACGAACGCTAAAATTGAGGAGTTGCGCGCACGAGAGAGCAGAAGCCTGCTTCGAAAGGCCCCAATCGTTTCGAAATTGGACGGCATTAGCGAGTATGATCCAGAGCACCCGTCCCGACCCCCCTCCTCAGAGCTTGGTCGAAAACCGAGCAAAGAATCTGCCCGGACGAGCGCGTCCGGTGAGAGACTGCACATATCAGATGCTCTAAGCAAGCTCCCGGTACGGAGAAGCTTGTCAAGCGGCAGGAGCCAAACACGAGATGGAGACGTGCGAGTGACGCCAGAGGAAGCCCCTACACCGGCATTTGACATAGGGGCATCCGCTGTCGTTCCTCAGGGCCAAAATGACGTTCATGACAATATACTGGAATCCGCTCGTGATAAAGAGAGTCGGGAAAGGGCTGGTCCGGCTCGTCGTGATTCACATGGCGATCGAAACTCGGAAGAACTTCATCGTCAGCCACAGGCAACTGGGGACAAACCACTAACAGGAGAGGCTCTCCTGAAGGGTGAGAACCAGTCTGGTAATCAAGGTCGAGCATTGAAAGGTGCAATCAGGCAAAAGAAGCTGGACAGCGTTAAAAGCGACGCCAGGCCGAGTGTCGGTTTCACTGGACTGCGCAGAGATCCGTCGGTTGATTCAGCCTCAGGCTGCAGGTCAAACCCAGCACAATCGGAGTCCGATCCCACGGAACGTATCTACGGCGAAATGAACTTGTTTGCGCCGATGGAAAATCAATCCGAAAGGGGCTCCCAGCGTGCACTGTCTCCGGACTTCGATGAAGAGGAGGGATATGAAGCGCCTGGCGAGACGCCTAAACCGAACAGAGCCGAAGCTTCGAAACAGTCTCTCCCAGCCGCGCGCGCCTCTACCGGACCCGCAACTATGGTCAAGACTGAAGATATGGAGGAACAGTCGCGTTTCGCGGTCAAACCCATGGATGATCATTTGGACGCAGAAGTCGCCGGCGGTGGAAGAACCCAAGGTCCTGACGGTGCCACGCATAGCAGAGCCTCTTCGCGTGCCCGCGGTCGGAAACGAAGTATGTCGCCTCGGAAGATAAAGCACACTCTGTCTGCTAGGGGAGACAGAACGCGTGACCGTGCATCATTGGTTCGACCGCATCGACGCTCCAAATCGCTTTCACAGTTACGCCTTCCCTTGGCCAACTCGGCCAACCCACCAACCGTGAGGGACGATTTGTTTGAAATCCATCGAACCAACCAAATTGAGGATTCTACCCTGGATGACCTAGCTGATCTACTCGAATCGAAGGACAACGTCCGTGGTCCGGCCTATTCGGCCAGTGTCGTACCCAAGGCTGGTTTCAGGAACGAAATCATGGACGGGGAAAATGAAATCGAGGTCTACAAAAGAATGAGTGAATCGCTCAAGACAGGCCTCCTCGGAATCCGAACCGCAAAGTTAGGAATTGAACGCCTGGAAACATCGGTTTTTCACGCTGATGCAAAGGATCCTAGTCACCAACACAATGGAGATGCCAGCTCGGTGTGTTCTGCCTGTCAGGATGACTCCTCTGTTGGGCATACTAAAGTGACTTACGTTCACTTACCGCTTCCCCAGTTGTATCAACGACACCCAAAGTTCAAGTTCACCTTGCTTGGGCTCATCCTCTTCCTTGTGTCGTTGTGGTACATTGGAGAATCCGCCATGTGCTCCATGTACTGCAAACCCCAATACTGCTATCCTGGCAAGCCCTGTAACTGGTCCCCTAATGATCCGGTATGGGGATACTCGATTCCGGTCAAGCTTGACCAATGGGTTACCGGAGGGAGGGGGAAGGCTTTTGCCAACCAAGCTACGCTGGACATTACGGACTGGATTGCCGATATGTGGGATGCTGCCACTGGCACTGACATCACCAAGGTTGATACGTCTCATTACACTTGGGAGCAAAAGCGACGCCATCGCAGAAGGCTCTTGAAGAAAGGGCTGGTCAGACCCTCCAGAGAACGAAAGCGTGGCAAGGCCAGACGCGTCAGCTAAGGTGTTGTGACGATATTGGGAAGTATTGACGGAAGAGATCAAAGGAAGGTTGGTACATTCAACCTAAGAGTGTCTTTCAAGTTGCCCGAATGATTTGCTATCAAGTCGTCAACCGACGAGGTCGTGTGGGATAAGCTTGCTGGCCGATCAAGGCTTTGACCCCCATTCAAGTATATAGAGACTATTTCCGCATCTCGGAGGACAAGGACCATGAGAATTCGTAGTAGGAAGTCAGTTAATGACTGACCTACTCTGCTGAAGAGGTTATGTTGCTACACCAGTACAGGTAGGCGTAATGGTTAACGGGACCCCTGATATATGTGGAGGGTGTTGGCCAACATTTAACGTGTGATGATGAGATGAGTAATGTAGCGCTTCTTCTCCTTTTGCTATTCGAATGCACTCAAGTTCTTACTGTGTTGGTTTTCATGGCTCTCAATCATGCATATAGACGGGAGATATCGTCTTACCTGAAGATAGCATAGCCCGAAGCGATCTGATACAGTGGGTATATAGCAATGTTGAATGACGCGGTGCTGCACGGACGGGAGTAATCAATGGAGCCGAGAAGAATTACAATCTACCAAAATATCTACCGCTCGCTGTGCTAGACCAAGCCTGCAATCGTGATATAGAGGCCAAGAGACCCGAGAAAACTTTTGGAAAACGTAGTCAACCGCTGGGCAGCGGACGCCTGACACTGACGCCTGACACTTGCCTTTTTCTCCAAACCCCTCAATGGCAAGGCCGCGCGGGTATTATTGCGGTTGGATTGCAGTCCCGTGGGCACTCTTGAGCTTCTTCGCTTGCAGTCCTGCATAATACGCATCGCTGTATTTCTTGAAAGCAAGTTTGCCTATGTCCTCCCAGTTCTCCTCCACAAAGGCCCGCGTCATGTCCTTATTGTAGAATCCTTCGTCATCCCGGAGAGCGCTCTCTTCCATGACTATCTTCTTGATAGCACTCAACAGGCTGCCTCTAAATTGGGGGTCGAGGTCATCTGGAATTGCCAATTTTATCAGGTTCTTTACTGCCTCGGGCTCCTTTTTCAGCCGCCAGTCCTTTAATTGGGCCCAATAGATGGACTCAACGTTGAAGGTCCGGAAGGCTTCATCTCGAACGCGCACCCGGAGGTCACTGGTATCAGACACACTTTGGTGTTGCTGTTCAAGCCGGCCATCAGCTCGAAGGCGAGGAAGAAAGTCGCAGAACCACTTCCGGAAGATAGGGCGGGTCTTCATGTTCCTTTTTGTGCTGCTGTTGTCCTGAGAAGGATCGGATGAGGATTCGTTGACGGTAAAAAAAGGGCAGGTAGCAATGTAGTTGAACATTGCGTCAACCGTGGGAAACGGCTCGGACCAGTATCCTTCCACCTGCAGCCCAAGAAAGTGCAGTACTTCAACCGGATCGGTAGTCAGTAGCACCCTGGATTTTTTTCGGTCCAGCTTCTCAATCTCAGGAATCCGGAGCCAAAGGCCTTCATCGTCAGCAGTCAGACCAAAGGGCCGGATCATGGACCCTAAGAGAGTCCACGCATCGCCATGTGCGCTTTTGAAGAGTGCCTGGCCACCAATAGGACATTGTTAGCGCTTCCCTTGTACTATAGGTGATTCTATTCTCATCATCAAAGCTGAGGTCCTGATGTCAAACATACCCAAAACATCTGGTCCATACTCTTACAGATGCAGATATCGACCTGGATATATCGTTGCGTGGTATCCCTATCCTCTCCAAGCTGGGAATCGTCTTTGGGCCAGGGGATAGCAAGGTGCATCGAGTTTTTGTGTGGGTTGACTATGGAGCGCTCTGCGTTCAAGGCTGCCTTGATATCGGCCGCAAGCTCCTCCAATCCTCTGGGAACACCATGTTGGGGAGATGTTGGAAAGACGAGGCGGGTCTCCATGGCCACGAGAATGTCGAGGTCTCCATAGTCCTTCTTCTCGGGGCCCTCGATGGGTGCGGCGACACACAGGAACATGGTGCGTAGGGCAGCGTGGCATGCGGCTTTGACATGATGATAGATATGGGGCGGCATGCGTGGAGTGTGTAGAGGGTCGTCCCCCGAGGAGAATATTGAGCCACCCATTTCGCGACGATTTAAGCTGTTCGATGGCGAATACTGAAAAAAAGAATAGCTTGAAGTTGCTGAGCAGAAGTAGACGATGGGTCTTGAGAGGGCCTGTTAAGTAGCAAATGGATCAGCAAAATATTCCGAGTTCGAAGACACGAGGCAATATATAGGTGAGCCGGCGCAAGTGAAGTGAAGCGCAAACCTACCAGTCACCTTCATCCAAAAAAACGATAAGACTAGAAGTATTCAACGTATTAGATGGAATGGAATTGATTGGCCTCGGTCGGTAACGGGTACAACTAAAGCAAGTAAGGTTTAAAATGGAAGCTGAGCGGTGTCCGTTTGCCCGCAGGTTTCATTCAACCTGGTCGACAACCATTCGCTTTCACCATCCTCATCGCTCTTGCAGCCATTTTCGAGTCTCAGGTCCAAGGCATATCGGAACCTTGTACTCGTCGCTCCTGCATCAGATCTCTGAAAACCGATTGCGAAACAATTGCCAGGAAGTGAGATGATAACAAACAACAAGATGGGCGGGAAGTATGGTGATGGGTTTGTTGCCATCACTAGTTTATTCTCCTAAACCATGTATGCACTATGCGAAGGTTTGGTGGAATCTCGCTGTCACCGTGGTGGCAGTACCTAGTACCTACGTATGTCAAAGCAGCTGCGGGCCGCCTGCAGGACCTTGCCTACGCAGAGTACGCCTTCACGCGATTAACATCAATACATAGCGACCAAACCGCCATAAACGTGCAGGAGCACCATTTATCGTCAAAAGAAGTACCTGCCTTTAGGTTTGTACCCAAGTCACTCAACAACAACCATTCCTCTTCTTGACATCACCACTCACTAATCTCACTCTCCCGCCTCAACGAGTACAGTCGCTCTCACTACTACTCAGTCACTCGCTCAAGTAAAGTCAGTCCCCCACCCAGCCCACCAAGTCTAGAGACGTCGCTCACTCTCCAAGTCGTCCCACCACCTGGTATTTCACCTGCTGACACTTCTCCCAGCCGAGTTCCATCACACCAATCGATAATCATGGAGAACGGAGCCACGTCCCAGGGTGAGGGCAAAGACCCTTCGGGTTTCCTGAGCGAAATCATCGGCAACCCCGTCACTGTCAAACTGAATTCCGGCGTTGTTTACAAGGGTTAGTTAAGATAGCTTTCACCTCGGCACTTGCTGTCAAACCACTGTTGTCTTCCAACTTCTTCTCTCTCGGCAGACAAATGCGGAAAACTAACAGGACGCCTGGGCTGTGGCACTGGGTGGTATAGGTGAGCTGCAATCCGTCGACGGTTACATGAACATTGCCCTGGAAAAGACAGAGGAATACATCAACGGTGTAAAGAGGCGGAGCTACGGTGATGCGTTTGTCCGCGGCAACAACGGTGCATTCCCCTTCCTCCCCCCCCCCTTGGTTGGCAGAGTATCGTCTAACTTTTCTATAGTCATGTATATCTCTGCGGATTAAGACAGTCATTCGAGGGCGCAGTTGTGTGAGGGGATGAAGCTGTGATGGGACGTGAGCAAGCATTCATTGATGTATGGTACCTGGGAGAACACGTGCTTGACATTCAGCTGGCTCAGACTCCTAGTTGTTCCTCCATGCTTGGGCCACGTTTGTCATCACATCACCAAGTATGCACTGGGGCAGTTGTGTTATGGAAAGCAACTTTAGTCATTATTAAGGATCCTCTGGATTACACTGCCTGTCTGAATAACTACCGACGAAGCTCATGATCTTCAAACTCGCCAAGCGCCTTTCTCATCCTCCAAATCTGTGTCGAATAGTGACTAACATCCACCAATCATTCCCAGCTGCAATGTCAACAAGCAGAAATCAATGACAACAATGCTCATCCGTGTTCGTTCATAGCTGTGCTTCAAATCAACCAAACCAGGGCGCCATACCAACGCAATGCTGAATGAAGTGAATGCTCCGTCGTCATGCAACACACCACCGACTCTTCTTCCGGAAATTCGTCCGAACTGTGTGCAGTACAAGAAAGTCCGCCCATATCGCTTAGTTAATAGCGATGCGAATGGTTTCGTGCTTCTTGGCCTTGGGAACCGTGATGGCGAGGATGCCGTTGTTGAGAGAGGCACTGACTGCGTTTTGGTCGACACGACCGGGGAAGCTGAAGGTCCGCGAGAACTCGCCAATGGAACGCTCAGAGACCCAGTACTTTTCGGCAGGCGCCTTTGGCTTCTCCTCGGTGTGAGGTGCGCTTGGGCGTTGGGCGACTTGCTGGTTGTTCTGGTTGTTGGCGCCGGTAGCAGTGGTGGCAACCGAGCGGTTGTCCTCGTCGACGTCGTCTTCAACGGTAGCGTGGTGAGCAGCAGGGCTATGCGGCTCGCCCTTTTCGGTCAGGACGCCAGCAACCTGTGCAGGAGGGGTGCCGGCGGTGTAGTTGCGCTCAACACGGCCCCGGATCACAATGGTCTGAGGGTCGGTGAACTCGATCTGAACGTTGTCACGATCAATGCCGGGGAGCTCGCCGTGTAGCTCGTATGTCTGCTCGGTTTCGCGGACATCGAACTTGGGACTGAAAGTGCGGGC
>HF972826.1:23960-42285 GCA_000604185.2 Neurospora sublineolata FGSC 5508 | reverse complement strand
TTGGCCGAATCAGCACCGCTGCCACAGCAACCACCACACACAGTACGGGGTAGCCTAGCGGTGGTGTAAAATACATTACGATCCATACTATCCATGCTCTGCCCGTCGCCCATGCTAATTAGCAAAAGATTTCGAAAATGTTTGCAGCAGAGACCAAAAGAGTTCAAGATCCCCTTGTCTATGCTCGTTGTCTCTTTTCAGCTGGAACCCCACCGTCGGTCGGCATTCTCATATGAAGTTATGATGCTTGCTGATCTTCTCCGTGGGGCGCCGACTACTTCAATTCCCAGCAACGGAGATGGCGGGTACACGGAGTCATTTCAGTATCCGGGCGATAACACACAATCAACGTGCCCATGACCGTTGAACCGGGACTGTTTCTGAACGGGCCGTGACTCTTGTCTGGGCGTGCCCGAATCCCCTCCGCTATGCTCCCCGCAAATGTCCGAGAATGGCGCGGAGCCGCAAGAGAGCTGTTGGCTCCGGCGGCCTTTCGCCCGGCTTGACTTCCTCTAGTTGCTTGATCTCCTTCTTTGCTTCCTCCACCAGTGCGCCCAGGTCTCCCCAAACCTCGTCGTGATAGCCGGTCAACACGCGAGACCACTGATCGATCCATGTCTCCCAGCCCTCACTCACGTCGTCCGTGCCCAGCAGATCCCTCGTACTTGACGCCGTTGGAATGCCGCCGAACCCGAGCAAGGAGGGCGGGATGAAGTTGAGCGCGTGATCCCACGCAATGGGCGAGGGGCTGGTGTTGACATCATCCTGATTTCCGAATAAAGCCTTGCGCAAGCTAGCCATGTCGTCTGGCGATATCGTATCCTCCTCCAGGCCCCCGAGCTCTGAGTCCAAATCCAGATGGCCTGAGAGCAAGGCTACCACTTCCTGGCCATCGCGGGCTTCCTGTTCGGCGACAGTGGATGCCGGGAGAGAATGAGTCCATTGGTTGTTTATTGTTGGTACTGTTGAGCTCGGAACATTGCTTCTCATATGCCACGCCCCTTCCAATACGCCTGGTCCTTCGGGTGCCGAAAGAGGCTCGGTGGTGTCGAGAAAGGCGGTGAATTCAGCCTCTTGCATCGCAACATGTTCTTGTGTTTGAGCTGATCTGATGGCCTCGGTGCCATGAGAGGCATAGTGGAGCTGGGCAGAACTCTCACCCACGCGCTCGAGACTTTCCGTGGCCCTTGGCGCTGCCGCCGCCGTTCGTGAGCCTTCTCCCTTCTCGCCGTTGCCTAGCCCCGAAACTGCGCCGGCCATGTTCTCTTTGGAGAACAAAGCTGAAGGTAGTGATGTTGCTGACTTGGCGATGCGAGCAAGCAGGTCGTCCCCGTCCCCGGTCTGCCCATTGTGGCCGACATCCTCCGACGTCCCAACATCCTTTCCTTTGTCCTTGGCCTTCTCAGGCATTGACCCTTTGCTCTCCATCTTTTAGTCAGGTGGCTGTATATATCCAGTGATGCGTTGAGATGGTAGAATCGAGAAAGAAGAGCCGTACCAACGAGATGATGATAAGAATGAGAAAAGGAAAAGAAATCAAGAACCAGCAACGTGCTGCCCAATGGAGGCCTTGTGACCTGTCTGGCCCGGGCCCGGGGCCATGATGCGGACGGGGGGAAGGTGGGTATCAAGCAACTTGTATAGTCCCGGCTTCCGGGGGGATTTACACGTGCTTTTTGGATGATTCCTGCAACACGTGCGTTTCGTCATTTGCCGTGACATCTATCTTGAAACAGACATTGCGTCCGGTTGCGAACTTGACAGTCGGGCATATCTCCGATAATTGACAGCTGCGAACAAAGATGACAAGGCTCAAGAGGCAATGAACAAAGAACGCCAGGACACAGGGCAACACATGGCATTGGCACCATCACCCCATGATGCCGTCAAGGGACGGAGAGAGGCCGCGTCCTAACCACACTTTGCCATGTTGATCCATAACATATCTCTACAAGTTCAATAGCTAGAGTCTAGAGGTAATCATGCCTTTCCAGTGTTGATGTAGTGTAGAGGTTGTAGTATATCTCGTAGTTGTAGATGGTCGGCGCCCGGGATGGGATGGACCCCGCAATTGCTCACTGGCGGAAGCTGTTGGACGAAATGAACTTACTTGTACGGGCGGGCATGGGCTGACCCCATGTTGAGGAAGTGGAGGGGCCAACCTGACCACCACAGTAAAGGGTACCTCGGCGCCCGCCCATCCACCCCGTGCCCACTCCGTACCTCGCTAACTAGCTCGTCATTCCCTTCAATCAAAGCTTAACTGCCCAGCAGGAAGAGGTCGTCTCGCTGGTGCTCCCTTCCCACGTCTCGGCCCATCCATCTCCAATCTCCATCCACCATCTTTTGCGCAATCTTGCAACAACCTGACCTTCAACAACAGCAATTTACGCATACAGCACTCGACTTGACGTACCCCGCATCTTCACTTGGCTTTGCGCACCTGCAGCACCACGAAGCTGGCCCACGCCTAGAGGTAGTCAGCTCCCAGGAAGCAACGTCAGATTATCGCTCTCCCGTCGGTCTTGTCCAGGTCTCGTCGCTGCGACAAAAACACTTTCAGTTGGATTTGCACCTCAATCGCTTCCCTGCATTACTAGTTACACGTCTGGCCGTTGAGCCTCACACCCTCCATCCCGGTCCCTTCAGGTCCTCCGCCCAGCTGCCTCTCTCCAGTCGTCGCCCTACCTAAGGTACCTTACTACCACTCGGGTCGGGCTCTGCTTCCACCACACCCGACCGCCCACCACCTAGCCAGGTACATACCTTACCTCAACACCTACCAAGTCTCCGCTCGTTGCTTATTGCCCTCCGCCCGTCCTTCCCTACCCAACCTTACCTTCATCCATACCTACGCTCCCTGCAACAACATCCATAGCGCACCTACCTGTATTGACCCGGGCTCTGTTGGGCACCTCTCTCCAGATCTCCAACTCCCGTCTCTCCGCCATCCCTTGATTTCGCGCCTCGGAGCTCGTGAAATCTCTTCTTGTCCATCATCGCCATTGGGAACGCCGTCCCTTGCCATCCATCGTTGCCCGTCCGTCCCTCCGTTCGCTCGTCGCCCTTGTCCAATATCTGGTAGAGGTGGGGATCTAATCGCCCACGGCCCCGGGAATCGTTGAAGATGGTGGAAACAGATACCAACTCTCCGACATGGAAGTTCACCCAGTAAGTCGAACTCCTCCCTGTCTTGTTTTCCATTCCCATCGACTTCTGCCTCGCGAGCGTCCGTCTCGGTGCGATTGCGCTCGTGCCTGTCCCTGTGCCCGCATCCGCGCCCGCGTCTGGGTCCGATCTCCGCTCCACGTTGGCCTACGCCTTTCTCCGTCATCGCTCTTCTTTGCACAAGACGTCGCCTCGTCTTCCTGCGTTTGCACCACTTCATCGTACTGAGATCTTGTTACAGATGCTTCGGCGACAAGGGAGATGTTGAGGACATCACCGAAGGTACGACCCACCCCTCCTCCCACGACGGGTCCCTCGACCAGGAGCCCGTCAATGCCCCTCCTCACGTCATCAATATCTTCGGCCATGCTGACCCGCCTTTACCAGCCGATATCATCTCCACGGTAGAATTTGACCACACCGGAAACTACTTGGCGACTGGTGATAAGGGTGGACGAGTCGTGCTATTCGAACGGAACGAGACGGTTAGTGGAGTTGCAGAACTCCCCCTTTCCCCTCCGGCCTACCTGCTGGCCCGCCCCTTGTCTATATCTTGCTTACATGTCGACAGAAAAAAACCTGCGAATACAAGTTCCATACCGAATTCCAGTCCCACGAGCCCGAGTTCGACTACCTCAAGTCTCTTGAAATCGAGGAAAAGATCAACAAAATCAAGTGGTGCAGGAGACAAAATGCCTCCCACTACCTCCTCTCGACAAACGACAAGACGATCAAGCTATGGAAGGTGTTCGAGAAGTCGCTCAAGGTTGTCGCCGAGAACAACCTATCCCATGATTTGACGCCTGCAAACGTGGCCGGCGGTGGAGGCGCACCCCGTGCTTTACCTCATGCTCAGTTTCGCAGTCCCGCCGATCTCAAGCTACCCAGGCTTACCCACCACGACACAGTCGTTGCTGCCGTGCCTCGGAGAACATATGCCAATGCCCATGCGTACCACATCAACAGCATTTCCGTCAACAGCGATGGCGAGACCTTCATCAGCAGCGATGATTTGCGGATCAACCTATGGAATCTGAATATCCAGGACCAGAGCTTCAACATTGTGGACATCAAGCCGGCGAACATGGAGGAATTGACAGAGGTTATTACGGCCGCAGAGTTCCACCCTCTGAGCTGCAACTGGTTCATGTATGCCAGTTCCAAGGGCACAATCAAGCTGGCAGATATGCGCGAAAGGGCGTTGTGCGACCAGCACGCAAAGAGTACGTTGAATTTTGGTGAACCGTATTGGGAGAATGTCTTCTCCTCTATCTACCGCTGACCATTGCTTACAATTCGTTTTTCCGAAACAGTGTTCGAACAAGAAGAGGACCCATCGTCCCGGTCTTTCTTCTCTGAAATCATATCTTCCATCTCCGACGTTCGATTCTCCCACGACGGCCGGTATATCCTTTCCCGCGACTACCTGACGGTCAAAATTTGGGACGTCAACATGGAGCGGCAGCCAGTCAAGACGATCCCCATTCACGAACACCTCAGGCCGAGACTCTGCGATACATACGAAAACGACAGCATCTTTGACAAATTCGAGGTTGTATTCTCTGGAGACGCCAAGAACGTAATGACGGGAAGCTACAACAACAACTTTATGATCTACCCATCGGATCCCGACAAGGAGGTGGAGGTCGTCCTGCAAGCGGATAAGTCGGCGTTCAAGGCCAAGAAAGTTGGGGTGCCGACACCCATTAACTCGTCGACAAGTCCTACAGCTAACGGTGGTAAGAAGGGAAATTCACGGGCAGGAAGCCCGGCAGCGGCAGGCCAGGGCCAAAGGATGCGCAAGGAGACAGATGCCGACCAAATCGACTTCAATAAGAAGATTCTCCATATGAGCTGGCATCCGTTCGAGGACAGCATCGCCATCGCAGCAACGAACAACGTAAGTTCTTGCCCCGCTAGTTATTGGTCGCGTCCTCATCTAGGCCCTATTGATAGCTAACCATTGTTCCTATAGCTTTTTGTCTTTTCCGCGTTGTAGGCAGAATGACGAAGGCGGGAGGATGGATGAGATTGGGATTCCCTTCACACATCTGCTGAGGCTATTATGCCTCTCGTTTCACAGTCTGACTGGGAGCGACCGCGGTTCTGGTTTTTTCGCGCTCGATCTGTCAAGGCCTGGGGCATGGTGGCGTCTTTAGGAAGAGCGAGGCGGATAGTCGGGTTGAAATACGAGGGCACGTATAGGTCACGGATGCATTGGGAGGCAGTTTTGCGGGGAGAGTAGCAGTTATGAAGAGCTACACCCGGTTCGGCATATCGACTTTTCCAAGACCCCATGAAGAAGACAGCGCGGGCGTGTGGAACGAAGCGGAAGTGAAACAGGGGGAGGGCCCAGGGAGCCGCCAGCTTTGGGCGAAGAGGGGAGAGTAACTCGTATGTTGAACAACCATCATGTCCTTCTCATTCCGTCTGCAGGACAGAGCGCCGAGTGTCATGTCACGATGGGGTGTAAATGCTGGCTCGGGATGGAATACCCACCAGTTCCCAGATATTCCGCACAGAACGTAGATGACAAAGATATAAATATGAAAACATGGCTAAGCGCAGGTTTTGGATCAATACTGGAATTCCAGTCTCCTAATGCGAGTTGGATGGAATTACAAATGAGGCAAGCTGTCAACACCCCACTTTTCATTGTTTCTTGTTAGTACAGTCCAATGAATAAGACTCATACTAACCCGTCCTGAACGCCGTGACGATACTTTGAAATGCATAATTATCAGCCAGAGTCCCGCGTCATCGAAGACAACACATAAACTGCCCCTGGATGTGGAAACTCCTGCAGTGGACAAGTTGACCAGAGGTCTCGAGCTAACGGACTTTCCAGGGGTGTATTGTAGATGTTAGTGGTATTGACGAAATATGCATGACTGTATCTTACGCTGTGTGTATTAGCATGACGCTGTTCTTTCGGTTCCATTTGCACAGTGAACGCGGTGCCGCACAGGGGACACGGCCGGCAAACAACGACCCCCCCAACCTGGAACCTCCCAGTGACGATTCCAGGTGCGTAACAACCTCTACTATTCAACGCCAAATCATATCTGTCATAGCTGCCAAAAGTACGAGCCGACAACCACATCTCGACACTTCAAGCAGGTGTTTTATCGAATCACCGAACTATAGTGCTATTATCTTCGAACGGCGCACCCGATATCAGCAGCAGCGCTCGAGCGCGACAACCGTCGCTTGGATTTTGGAAGGTTCAGTAGGAGGACAAGAACACAACAACTCAACGACGAAGGCGTCGCGAACAAGACAAGAAACTCCACGAGGCTCACTGCCGGTTAAGCACATCGGCAACTTGGATTAAAGCCCATCTCGATAGCGAGCGCATCAATCCGAATACCGTCTCTTTCCTCTGAAACGCCAGGTTAGCCAGCCAGCCAGCCAGCCAGCCAGCCAGCCAGCCAGCGGCGCGCGCTCCCGTCCCCAGACGACACTCCACACCAAACACACACACACACACACACACACAAGTGAACGAACGAAAGAACCCCCCAACCAAGCAAGAAAATGTCGGACCAACACCACGCACCCACCTCGCGCTCCAAGCCTCCCCCTCCCGGCGAGGAGGAAGCTTCGGCGGTGCTCAAGCTGGGCGAGTTCCAGGACGTGGACACGCTCACCCTCTCGGAGGCTTCCCTCGTCATCAACGCGCTCATGACCAAGCGTCGCAAGGACCGCAAGGACCGCAACGAGACGGACGTGCTCAACAAGACGCTCGACTACCTGGACGCGTTTGCGCGCTTCAAGCAGAAGGAGAACGTGGAGGCCGTGGAGAGGTTGTTGAGCGCGCGTAAGGAGTTGACCAAGTTTGAGAGGGCGCAGATTGGTATGTTTTCTCTTTCTCTCTCGTTCCAGGGGAAGCGGAGTTGGATGGGGGAACATGTGTTGAGTGAAGATGTGTGACTTGCTGACTGTTTCTGTTTTTCTGGCTATCTAGGATCACTCTGTTGTGATAGTGCCGACGAGTGCAAGACGCTGATCCCCTCCCTGGCGGACAAGATCAAAGACGAGGACCTACAAGAATTGCTGGACGAAATGGCCAAGCTCATGAGCACCTAGGAGGGCACACCTGAGAGGGTTATTTCGTAGTACAGCAATTGGTAATGTGGGTTGGCTTGCTTTCTTTGTTCCTCTCCTCTGTTTATATCTGTTAAAAATGCTTCTTACGACACACTACATAACTTCCTCGCTGGGAGATGATCGGACAGTGTGGAAAACCGGTAATCTTGTTGTGGGGAAAAAAAGACTTTCGGGCCACAAGCTGGATCATCGTCGTTGTCAGGACTGGTCACGGAAAGGGGAAAATGCATGGTTTGGCGTCTAAGGGCCGCTTTTTGATCGATTATACCGTCTATTATATTTTTTTGTTCATCACATCATTCTAGTCCCTCGCTCGGGTGATCCTATTGAAGTGGTTGGTTTTTTTTCCAGGCGAGGTTAGGGCCAGGACACTATCCTAGTGAGCCGGAGTAAGTGTCCTCACCCTCACCTGCGCAACTGATGTGCCTAGATTAACAGCCCAAATCACCCATGATCCTCAACCATAGCCCGTTCCTTCAATATCGTTTCGTTCTGGAGGATGCTTCTCTCGTGGAAGCATATCGCATTCTTCATCGTCTCTTGTGTGGCTGTATATTATGGCCCCTTAAGAAACGCGTCTCATTATCGGCCACAAAACCAGGCTATCGTGTCTCCCTACTCACTCCATTAGAGTGAGTCATCGCTAGTTGTTCGGGCCTTGGGAGTGTTGCGGTGGCCTTTCATTGCCTTCGAGCTCGGGGATTTCGTGCATTGGTTCGAACCTTGTGCCCCATCCACCCTGCTGGTACGCCTGGTTGGTGTCGAGTTCCGAGGCCCCTCGCGATGGGAAGTTCGGGCTGGCCGGAGTGCTTCCGCTGTTGTGGCTCGCTGGGGTCGACATGGTCGTCGCTCCGCTGAAACGGTGACTCTCGTAGTCCATCGGCGAGCCTGGCCAGTTCGTGTTGGTCGTGGATGCCGAGCTTGTCACGTCTAAAGAGTTGTTGTCAGTTTAGAAATCCCTACTGGCGACTGCGTCGCGTTTGACACTTGGGGGATGGAGTTCGCTTGCCTCGTCCTCTGTATTCGTAAGGAACACCTGTGGGGACTGGTTGGTAGCTTCCAAGTGGGAAACGGGAGCCAGACTGGGACACATTCTTAGCTTGTCCTGTTTCGACTGGGTTGTTCCTGTCGGTTGGACCGAGAAACGACGAAACGTTTGCAGTGTCCGCGCTGTCCTTCTTCTCATCTTTCTTCGCTCGGCGCCGACCCCACCACATACAAACGGAGATGGCGAAGAAGATGAAGGCAAGGGAACATCCCACTGCGATTCCTGCTATCGCGCCAACTGAAAGTTCTTTGTGGACTACAGTCGGCGGTGCATCGGGAGTAGCAGTGACCGTGGCGCTAGCGGTAGATGAAGAACTACCTCTTGTGGTAGTGCTTGTTGGGGATGTGTCGGAAGTCGTGCTTATCCACGATGTCCCCCCTATGGCAGATTCCGCGCTGGCAGAGGCAGAGGCAGAGGCAGTGGCAATGGCAGTGGCAGTGGCAGTTTTTGTGATGGTAGTCGTGGCATCTTCACCACCAGGTTTGTACCGATCAGGGCAATCGACCATATCCGGACGGCATGGATCCATCTCGCAGCAGCCCGAATAGGGAATGCCTTGGGCCACGTTACAAGTGTACCATTGGTAACCCTTTGGGCAGTCTCCGCCACCCCTCTGAACGACCATCGGGGCTGCTTCTGGGAGGCGCAAGCTAGGAGGCTTTCTGGACAGACCCGACTCCATGGCTTCCTGCTACTTGGTCGGGTGCGAGAGGCTGGTCGTGCCTGAGAAGTTGTCGCGATGGATGGTGGGGAAGGTGTTTGGGTACAAGAACAGTCTGGGATCGAGGTCGAAGTCGCGTTGGAAGTGGTGACGGCGACGAAAGGGTGACAGCTACCTCTACAGCAGAGCTGGAATTTGCTGCAACCTGGAAAGTGTCGCCTCGAGGAGGAAGTGCAAAGGAAAATTGAGGGAAAGGAAGGAGGGGGCCGGAGAGCAAACAGCAAGAGGGAGTGGCACCCGTGGACAACCAGCAGTGGGGGGGACGAACCACCAAAGTGGGAAAGAGCAAGTGATGGCAACCTGAGGGCGACCTGAGGAAGGAACGACACTCGCGTGCTGTCTCGGCCGTGGTCTCCCCGCTGGTGCCCGGAAATTCGGGAGAGGTGGCTACCCTCGGCGCAATGGTTCGACGGTTGGGATGAAAAGGGGTACACTAGGTGATGATCCCATACCTCCGTCCAGTCCAACCCGGTCAGCAGAGTTGATGCCGGCTTCAAGCCTCCCGCCTCGTCTAATCTTTGCAAAAAGGGAGAGAGGCTTTGGAATCTGGCGAAACGCAAACCGAGGGCACCCACCGCTGGCAACACGTTCAGAAACCCTCGTTCAACCTACCGGAACACCAGAATTCGCAAGGTCGTCCGGTCGATGGCCGCCCGGTGAGCTGGCCGGTGCACGAAAGATGTACGCGGCCTTGCACTAGTGTAGCCTTGAGACGGCCTTCTCCTTTCCCTTGACTTCCAAGCGCCACTTGGCTATCAAGTGACGGTGAACTCGACACATGTTTGTCCCGGCACCGCAGTCAAAATGTTGCACAGCAATTTGCGTCTACAACGCCATGTTGGTATGGACAGGTCAGTATCAAATGTCACATCTGAGCCATTAATCAAGTCCGGAAACAAGCTTTTCTCTATACAATCATAAATATCATGTCAAGATATGTAAACAGGGCTATCAATCGTCCGCAAATCACGCGGGGCCCAACAAAATCGCATTGACAAAGTAAACAACATAAAAGGGGTATTTAGTCAACCTGTGGCCACCGTCCACTTTTGTCACTATAACCATGAGGCTCTTACACTCTCCTCCACTTAAGCCTCAAGCTTCTCCAAAAGGAGCTTCGAACCCTGGTTGCCCTTGGGGGCAGAGGCATTCTTGCCCTTCTTGGCCTTTGGCTTCTCCTCCGTCTCTTCCTTCTTCGGCGCTGGTGCTTCAGTGACGGCCTTGGTGAGAGCCTTCTTGTTAGACTTGAGGGTCTTGAGAAGCTCCTTCTTCGAGGAGAAGTCGGAAGCCTCGAGCAGACCCAGCACTGTGAAAGAGCTAGGGCCGGTGGCCCATTGCACAACGTAGTCCTTGATGACGGCATAGAAAAGATCGGCAAAGTTGAGCGGGGGGTCGACCTTCTGGATGCTGCCCGTGGCCTTGTCGAACCGGCCGCCGGAAATCAGAGTCTTGAACATGCGGCCACCATGAATAGTAGTCGAGATGTGAGGGGGGAGGGCTTGGTAGGCATCCTCGTCCGCCTCGGCGTTGGGATCGCCACCAGCGGTAGAGGCAATAGCCTCCAACGCGGCCTTCTTATCGCCCGTTGCCGAGAGCAAAACATCAGTAACAAACTGGCAGCCGAAGGAGGTGGCCACCAGATCAGCGGGGGAGCTTGCGATGGCCGAAAGCAACTGGGGCGACATGGCCGTCACCAACTCCTTGCGCCTAACCTCAGGGTCCTTCTTACTGGTCTTGGTGCGGATCTCGTGAATTTCCTTCAGAATCTCCAGGTCGGTGGCGTGGCTGGCGGGAAACACTGCTTTCGACATTCCCTCAAAGAGATATAGTACCGTCGTGCGCGCGTTGAGGTCATTGGCGAGGAAACCAATGTGCTCGGCATCCTTGCCAAGAATCTCGGAGAAGATCGTCTTGGATGTGAGGACAGTGTCGTCGAGAAGGTCGTAGGCGGCGAGGATGATGGCATGCGCATGATTGTCACCACTCATGAGCTGGTAGGTGTCCTTGTAGGCCTTGAGCAACTGCTTACGGTCCTTGGCGGTTCCGTGCGCCAGGAGCAAGCATACAAGACGAGCGCCCGACTTGGTGAATGCCATGTTCTTGAGCAAGTCGCCAGTCTCGTCCTCCTTGATAGTCTCGAAGAACTCCTTGAACTCGTCACTCTCGGGGTTAAGGTTGAGGAAGTACTGCAGCAGGGCGTCGTGGAGCATGGTAAAACCGGTCATCTTCTTCTGAATGAGACCATTGGCCATGTCGAAAAGGTACTTCATCGCCGTTGTCCTCTTGCTGGGCTCGTCGGCCAGAATCTTGGAGAGATCGCCGGTGACTTCGGTGCCCTTGGGTTGCCTGAACAGAGCAAATTCGGGACCGTACCACTCGCGAAGGAGGTTGGCCTTTTGCTCCTTGGTCGCAACACCGCGGTAGACATCGTCCAGAATCCACGAACCCTCAGCATGGTTGATAAGCTTGCGAACTTTGCCGTAAAACTCGGGGAGGATAAGGTCGCGGATCTCCTTGTCGTTCTGCACCAAAAGCTTGCCGATCAGGAACTTAGCATACCTGCTCTCGGCGAGCTGGGCATAGGTTCCTTGGAGCTCCTTCGCGATCTGCCTGCGCTGAGCCGGGGTGGCGTACTTGACGGCGGTCTGGACGGCACGGACAGCATCGTGCTTCAAGACAAAGTCCTTGACGCGGCCAGTTATGATGGTAAACAACTCCTCAACGAGCTGTTGGCGCTCCTCCTTGGGCACATGCGACTTGCGACGGAGCTTCTCCCACAGCTTCTTGGTACGGTGCACCTCATCGGCCAGTGGCTTCGCGTTCTTGCGTTCTTGGGCGACTTGTTTTTGCTTGGCGTGCGCCTCCCTAGAGCTTGTGCCTGCGTTGTATTAGTCAAAGAACGGAGCACCATAATTCAGATATGGTAAAGAGAGGCGACGTACCAGATTTGGCCTGGTTAGAGCCATTGCCAGACTCATTAGGCGTGGATGTTGTGTTCTCTCCTGTGTGGAACTCGACGTCTGAGCTTTCATCGGAGGACTCGTCGTCTTCGGCTTCGGCCTTGATGTGCTTCTTGCCAGAGGTGGTTTTTGCTGCCTTGGTACGGCCATCCTCGTTGTGCTTGCCGAACGCCTTTCTCTTTCCGCCGGCAGCGGCTGCTGAAGACGACTTGGTCGCCATTACTGCTGTGTTATGTCTGTTTTGCTCCGGGGTATGGATAGTTGATGTCGAATTGGAGGTCGTGTTGATTTGGATTCCGAGTGGGCGCTGGTGCAGAGGTATTATGGTCGAGCAGGAATGGATGGAAGCGCAGGTATTCAGAATCCAATACTTTGGATTGCCCTGTATCTGAAGCCTCTGAATTGGAAATTCTGCAGCATGTTTCCGCTGAAAATTTCTGGATCCGCATCCTGGCATCTGCCGGGCGGTGAGGAGCTCTACCAGGGTCTTGAGTGGGGCGGCTGGATTGGCACTGTCTGGAACTGTCCATTGATAACAAGGAACCTAGGCGGGACCCCACCATGGATTGAGCCGCGCTCGCATTTTGGAGTTTGGCCTGCACGCTGCAGTCACTGTGCCCCTCCTCTTCGCTAAACGCCTTGAAAGTCAACATTGCCAGCATCTGTCTTGGAAGTCTGTCGCAGTCCATACACTCAGGTTTTGTACCGAATTGAACATCATGGGTCGCGAAGAGCAAATCGAAGAGAGGGAAGTCCTCGACTCCATCTTCCCAGATGAAATCCAAGGTTCGATTGTTCGCCCACTTCGGTTGCCGTTCAGCCATGTGCCTGTCCTAACCCAAGCTCGACTCGTTTAGATATCTCCGATACCGAGTACAGGATTTCCATCACACTGGACATTCCCGATGACGATGCCGAAGAAGCGCCAAGCATGGTCCTTACCGTACGGTACCCCGAAGACTATCCCGACAAGCCACCTTCCCTTGAGCTTGCGCCCGCCCCCAATGCACCGCCCCATCAGTACATAAACATTGCCGAAGATAGGTCTCAGCTGCTCGAAGGCATCCAAGAGACGATTGAGGAGAACTTGGGGATGGCTATGATCTTTACTGTTGTGTCGACGTTGAAGGATGCGGCGGAGCAACTGGCAGTAGAGCGGAGGGACGCTGCCATCAAGGCGCAAGAGGAGGCCGCCCTTGCCGCGGAGCGCGAAGAGAACAAGAAGTTCCAGGGCACTCCCGTCAATCGCGAAACCTTTTTGAAGTGGAGGGACAGCTTTTTGCAGGAGCTGGAAGATCAGAGGATCAAGGAGGAGGAGGAAAAGGCGGCCGAGATGAAGAAGGCAAGGATAAAGGAGCCTGTCAAGCTCACGGGTAAACAACTCTGGGAGAGGGGCTTGGCTGGGAAGGGTGATGAGGACCTGGAAGGCGATGATGACGTCCCCGTGGAAGAGGTCCAGAAACTCGCGGTTTAGGACAGTTAGACGAACAGTAAAGCCCTCCTTCATGTTCGCCCAAATTATCTAATCGTTTGTTGGGGGCTATACGCTCTATTCCGCTTCAAGTATACGCGTTACCTAACCCATGTGAAAACCAATCCCGAACATTACTTTTTTCCCTCTAACCAGACTCCAGGATATGCCATAACCAGTTTGCTTGAAAAACACGCCTCAACTTAACGCGGTATAGTTAGAAGACAAACGAGACGAAGCCAGTTCGGCCCTTTTAGTTCATCTCCTCATCTTCATCCTCCTCAACATCTGTGTCTTCCCAAAGCTCATCTTCCTCAGCACCAACAACGCCGAGCTCACCCCTGATGGAGTCCAGCAATTCTTGTGCGTGTGCTCCGAGCCTCTCATCTTCGTACTCAATGGCCGCGTATGTCCGGAGGCACTGGGCAAGGTACTTGCGCGACAAGCGCCAGATATCTTGCCATGTCTCGCCTTCGGGAGCTTGCACTTCTCCATTCTTGATCTTCTCGCCCAGAAGATATCGGCCGTAACCACTCAGATACCAGACTTCCACGGCTTGGTCATCTTCAATGATCAAGCGCTCTGCGACATCTATCGCCTTCTCCTCCATTCCAACCTCAATCAGTAGTCGGACCAAGCTCACCCGAGTAGGGAACTGTGGCACGTTGGGGTCCTCGGGCTCAAGGTGTTCCCACAGCGCCATACTCCTCCTCAAAGCCTCCTTAGCCTCGTCCACCCTTGTTTGAGAAATGCGAACATTGGCAACGGTTTGCCAGGTGTCGGCCAGCTCGGGTGCTAGCATGATGGCCTCGGTGATGAGAGCTTCGCATCGCTGCTCGGCGTCCTCCTCCCAGCTCAAATCGGTCATGTAAACCTCTGCCACGGCGCAGAGGATTGCCGCAAGTCGTCTCTTCTTCTCGGTAATGAGAGCCTCTTGTTGTTCCTTCCCGTGGGGCCTCTTCTCAAGCTCGTCGCTTAGAGTCTGGATCTGGAGGCGCAAAGCAGAGGCACCGCGATCGTACCAGGAAACGCTATCTTGTCCGCCTTCTTCGCTGAGCTGCGCAAGCCACAGAAACTTCTCGGGGCCTCCAGCAACATCCTCGGGGAGCCTGCCATCCTCGTCTGTTTTGACTGCAGCAAGGAAGAACTCGCGAGCAGCCTCAATCTCGCCGAGTTCGACGTAAATATGGCCCAAGAGGGAGAGGGCGGCGCCAGCCAGGTTTCCGTCCTCGCCAATGGCCTTGTAGGCGGTCTTCGCTGTCTTTGCCGCATTCTCAATGTCGCCGACCTCGAGCATCGCACTCGCATTGTTGAGCAGTTCTCTCGCGTTCACATTCGAGGGTTGAGCGGCGCCAGTTCTGGCTCGCGCCTTCGCCTTGTCCTTCTGGGGCTTGTTTTTAGGCTTCGTGGGCGCCATGTTGTCGGATGAATCTGGCCGGTTTGAGGTAGGTGAAGATGGCGGTTCGTTGTTTACTACCAGCTTGCGGTCCTAGCGACGTGACGGGATCAGTGGTGTTCTTTGGAAACTGGGAAATTTTGGGCTTATCGATAAGAAAAAAGCCCCACGATACCGTCAGGGATGGTGGAATTAACTGCGTGCACTGTGGCTAGCGCGGCACACAGTGTCCGGATGAGAGACCAAAAGGGACTGGAGTTTCCCCACACTCCACAGGCGATCTGGGGCATGTCATCCGCGGACAGACTTCAATACAGTCACTTACACAACATACAGGCCAATACAGACCTGAAAGATTTTCACAGTCACCATCCAAGACTTCTGAATGCCCTCATTTCATTCCCTATTTGGACAAGTATGCTGAGCGATTGACCTACCTTTACAAAGTTCATAGGACGCCTCGTACATCACAACATGACTCCAATACGTATCACTCAGGCTTCAAGTCCTTATTCGACCTTGACGACGTTGCATTGGAAAACTTGAATGATTGGCTGCCCTTTCTCGAAATGGCCACATGCCCTCTCTTTCATGTTTCAGAATGGGGGCGCCATCACCAGCACCATCTTCTTGGGCAACGCGCCCCCGCACGCGATCGCGGATGGATGAGACAAAGCTTCCGTCTTCCATGCCAGCGAGCGGCCAGTCATGGTGAGTGCCAACGGCATTGGAACGTCACTGGGAATTCCAACGGATTCCAACCACCTGGTTCTAACCTCTTTTTGATATCTGTCTCTTCCGCTTGCGTCTGTCTCTCCTTCATCGTCATCACCAACCTCGTCGTCTAACTCCCTCCAGGCACCATGCATGTTCTTTAAGTGTTGCAACTTGACCTCGATCCTTCTCACCCGAGTTCACTCACGACCACATCCAGCACACTCCTCCGTCCGTGAAGCCAAATCAAACAATAACACGATGATCTCAAACAGAATCATTCGTTTTGCGCTCATATACGCCAGTTCATCACTCTTTTACACACCTGGCCGAGCATCTCCCACATCGTCCTCATCCTCACCATCGCCGGCAACATTTCCCTTCCCGTCCTGCGTCGCGAGCTGCGTCAATGTTTCCGGCTGTAACGCCGACGACCCGCGGTGCCTGTGCCAGTTCTCAGGCAAGGGCATCTTCCTCGAGCTAGCCTTGACCTGCATGTCCTACTACTGCGAAGCCGAGCTCCGCCGTGCCGACGACACTCTGATCGATATCATGGAAGCTGGTTGCAAATCCTTCGGCCAACCGATACCCGAGGAGAAGCTGGAGATGGCTGAGGCGTGGGCTAGCAGGCTGGTGAAGAACCTTCCCCCATCGCCAACAATTGCGACCACCACGGTTCACCAGCCCTTGCCCACGACACTGGTTACAATGCAGCCGCCGCCGCCGCCAGTGACGATAATTACTACCACGCATGTGTCTCCGCCAACAGCGGTGACGACCACAACCAAAAAACCCACGACATGTTCATCATCACCAACAAGCACTTCTTCCCCATCAGACGCCACCACCTCCGCAACGGAAAGCAGCGGCACCAGCAGTAGCAGCAGCACCACCACGCTCCAACCCCAGACCTCCTCAACCAAACCAGCCAACGAAGCAGCTACGTCTGCTCCCGCACCAAAACCACGTCCGGATTCGAGTCCGTATGGGCCGTTTGTTGGGCCGATCCCCAGTTCTGCCGTCATGGGCGTCATGGTTTCACTTCCCCTCTTGCATTGGGTATCGACACTTGTGTGTGTGGCTGTTGCGGGGATTTTGTTTGCATAGCTGGAGTGATATTGAGTGGGTCGGGTCGGCTTGGGAGAGGATGTATATACAGGAGAAAAGGAGGTGTGAAGAGGGGGAGGAGGGTGTGATCTCCGTTGTTGGGCGAGGAGGCAAGGATGAGATATGAGTTATGAGTTACGAGATAACGAAAACCAGGAAGCGGGCTTTTACGGTTTTGTTAGGGGAATCATAATGGTTTATGTTGGAGAACAGAGAGCAGAGAGGGGTTGGAGTGGCATTGTGGCATTTATGATACCCGGGTGAAAGAAAGTATTTGGGAATGGGGAATGTCCTCATGGTTGTACATCAAACGGTGAAGGGTGGTAGAATCTGGATACCTTTAAACGAATGTAAATCCAGTACTCCAAGAACTCAGATCATCACCTGTTTTTGAACCAGTTGCCTAACATTGCTCTCCATTTCAATACTCATTTAAGTGACTTGTTTATTATGCTTCAAGCATAAAGGCTTTAGCTTCGAGATTCACATAGATGATGGACAACTCAGTTCGAGTTATCTAATCAGAGTAAAGTCGCAATATCACATCTTATATACATAGGAAAGAGACGTGAGCTGAACTGCGAGAATTGTGTGCACTTATGTAACACAGTCGTAGCCCTGTAATTTAGAACATCCATACAAATTTACGACATCCTCTCCAAGCAAACAAGACACTATGATTACAAATTGACATCCACCTCGATATTCACTCTTCAGATTCAGCCTCACCTACTTCTCCCCAGTCCTCCTTAGGTGACAATATCTCCCTCAACATATTCCGAATCGAGCCAACTCCGCTCAAAGTATCCCCCCCACCTTGTGCTTGTGGTATATCCATAGCAAGAAACCGCCTGGCAACAAGCTCCGAAGCCTTCAATGCCTCAATATCCTCATCAGTGGGTTTCGCAAACACTTCCTCAATATCTTCGTCTCTTTCCAGCATGTCCAGAATCTCTTCCGCTCTTTTCAACACATCATCCTCAATATTATTGATCGCCGCACACATAAGTCCCAGGCTGTGTTCAGCCCGTCCGTGAACGAGACGGTATAAATACGTGATTTGCGCTTCACGCTCTTCCGCCTCCGGGTCCAGTCGAACTTCCATATGAGCATACGCAACACCCTCTTCAGGTCTTAGGAATCCTTTGTTGAACACATCGTGAAAGTGTGTGCTCACGAGCATCCTGGGTCGATCCGCATCCAACTCCAAGAAGTGGTACAGATAGGCTGTGAAGATCGCCGCGCCGGCTTCCATTGTGGTGCCTTTTCCAAACTCGTCCGCGAGTATGAGGCTTCGCCGGGTTGCAAAGTTCATGGAGAAGGCTGCTTGTTTAAGATCGGTCATGAAAGCGCTTTCGTCGTCCATGGCGGTTTCTCGGGTGGCAACCCGGGTGAGAATTCGATCAGTTACTCCGATCGTGGCACGCGTGACGGGCACGTAGCTTCCAATGTGTGCCAGATAGACGATTAGGGCAACCTGTTTCATGTAGATGCTCTTTCCGGAGTTGTTTGGACCCGTCAATATCAAGGCCGATGGCTCTTTGGGTTCGTCTTTGACGCCTATGAGGTCAATCTCATCGCCATCTTCCGATCCGCAACCACCCCTTAGTAAGCAGTCATTGGGGATGAA
>HF972824.1:47284-58335 GCA_000604185.2 Neurospora sublineolata FGSC 5508 | reverse complement strand
CTTAGGCAGATCAGACTGCCGTTCGTCACAGCCATATATATAAAATGTGCACGTAAACCAGAGTAAGCTTCTAAATGCCTAGTAGCCTACCTACCCTCCCCATATTCCCGCTGCGGTAACCTCGGGGCCAAAGTGGGTAGAGAACCACGGGGAGATTGGGGCCATATATGGCTTGGAACCCAACCACGCTTTGTAGGCGTTGTCCCCGCCAACCACGGGAAAACTCTGTCCAGGTTAGGGGGCTTTGTTGGCCCCGTTGTTTGGCCATGCCATCCAGTTGAATGCCGAGTCGAGGGCCCCATTGTTTGGAGTCTGGGAAGGGTTGAAGTTGGGCGCCCAGAAGACGTCAACTCCCGCTGCTGCCCTCATTTGGGCTACATCAAGGCCATCCCCAATGAAGCTCGAGGCAAAGACTCTTCCGTTGATTTTCAGCTGTGCGGGAAGGGAGGCATACTGAGCAATCTTGTGTCCTACGTCGGCAGCTTGGGTGCTCGGATGCCACCAGTTGAAATCAAACGAGATGAAAACTTTCATGCCATTGCGAGCCGCTGACTCGTAGGCGAATCCCAGCTGGGTGTCGGTGTAGTCATCAACTCCAATGTTGAGTGCAAATGCATCGATGCCTATCATGGAACGATCAGTCTCTGGCACCCCAGCAGCATAAAATAGGTAGGGCATATACAAAAGGGATGAGAGCTTACCTATGGCCTTGGCCTTTTACATATCATAATCGAAGTCGGCCGAGGATCCCCGGTTGCCCACAATACCAATCTGTTGGAACACTCGTCAGCTCGTTGCCAAGTTCAAGTATATTGAAGAAGACACTCTAGCTAGTGAGTCTTACCATGAAATGCGCAAACACCAGCTTGTTAGTGGCTGATTGCCTCCGATTGAGGGAATCCGTAATAGGTGCGGGAGCAGCTTGTGCTCTGAGCATGTGGCTAGCCCAGAGGCAGATGGCAACAATGCCAAAAAGGAAGCTGGAGAACGTTTTGACCGCCATGGCTATGTCTTGGGAACCTGGACAGTGATGGCTGCTTACGTTCCGGTAAACTTGAGCGTCTTTCCGTAGGACGTTGGAGAAAGGAGCTCCCGTAGGAAGAACAAGGGCGAGTGAAGACAATGGCTTGTGGAGATAGTGGTAGATATAGCTCTACCTGATGGTGAAGCTTGTGAAACAATGAATGGAATGCTTAACAAAGGACTTGTCAGTGGCCTTGACAACTGGGTCCTTATACTCAGGTTTGCCTCAAGATTCCGTGCCGTGTTTGAGTTGAAGCTCGTCCGGAGCCTGATAATATCCAAGTCCTCAAGCTGACTGAATCCCGTTCTGTCTGTCACAACCTCGGAGTGATTGCTTACTGATGTTCTGAATCCCTTTCTTCTCTGTATGGACTCGTGATGTGTGCCCACGGAGGATGTTCTGCAAGTGGCTGCAACTCGAGGTCACCTATTGACCGAGGTGCAGTGTAATACTGACCGTGGGTACTCGGATGCCTAAAAGATAACGGTATTGATTCGGGGTCTTTGCCAAACTGGAGGATATTATATAGAGGTAGGGACATGATGTGTTGCAGGTGTGCCTCACCCTCGTGTGCGATTCAACTTCATGCCCCCCTCCATCTCAGGAGCCGCCGCTCCTAAGCAACAAGTGGCACATACACGGGGGAATTTCGTAATCCACGTTACAATTCATGTCCAGTAGTCGGAAATATGGGTCTGTAAGAGACCATCTGGGTTCCAGTTTGTTTCAGTGGGCAAGGTGCCGCCTCCGAACCTGCTTCTGCCCAAGAACATCATCATCCGTCTATAACGTTCCAAGAAGCTTTCTCAGCTCACTAAAAAAAACTCAGAGAAAAAGGGAATTTGGAAAAGTTGACCGACTACGAACGCTTCCAGTCTTGCCCTCTGCCTACCTACAAAGCATGGCTGGCTTTTCGGGGTAAGGACCAACCGAGTGAGCAACTCAACCTCGATCGTGTAAGATCACGCGTCCCTGAGCATTATTCTTTGCTTGTTTTCCAGAACACCCCTTTCATGAATTGCCGGCCCACCGGCTCTCTTTGGAGAATAGATCAACGAACGGTTGATTCGGATGAAATGGATTTGTGGTGCAACGACTGGAAGATACCTATGTTAGTAACGGTGTCCAGCTCAAAAGTTGTAAAAACAACTGTACGAGCCTTACACTTTTCATTTCAACCGCACCCTTGGAACATTGGATAATTTTTGTTCAATGGTAGTCACAAAGACAGGCGGATCAAAGAATCAAAGAGGCTGCAGGAACCATCTGGGGCGGGCCGTTATTTACACCAAGCAAAAGAGAACCCCCAACTCACAAAGGCATCCGCAAACAAGGTACCCTAAGAGTATTTTCAGCAAGAACAACCACTGAGAGCATAGCTGTCCTCAATATCGTGCAGTGCACGGGAATCCCCAGCAGATTTGAATGGAAGTTGGCCCTGCCAACCCATTCCCCTGACAGCTATGCGTAAGACACATGCAACTGGCTCGTAGTCAGCCGCATACAATGCTACACCTTCCATGCACGACATCAATAGTTGTTTCGGTCTACCAGAACTGTGCATATGAGGCTATCATTAGCTCATACAATGAAGACTTCTTTCCAGGTCTCGAGCCGACTAGATCTGGGCAGACGGGGTTCGGTTTTTGGGCATCTGTCACGTTATATATGATGTCCTACGTACCTTCCATTTCAAGTTATGTATTCTTCTCCTCACTGCACCACGCCATTAACCAATATTTAATCTACCTTACTCAGCCCCATGTGGTTCCGGTGCTTCTCGCGTTGCATTCTGGCACCTCTATGACAGGCTAGGGTGCATATGCCTAGTCAGGCAAACCACCAAAAGATGGACGATGTTGTGCTTGCAAGGCACAACACGAAATGCACACTATATAGCCAATGTCAACCTGTGACACCTCCTCTATACTCGTCAGGTCTGCAGACGGTCGATTTTGTAGACCTGACGGATACCTATACGCCGCCAGTTGGCAGTACCTAAAACCTTCAAAATATAATTTTCCCAGTTTCACAAAACTGTTACTAATGAATTCAGCACCTTCATATTGAGGCTTAATCTAGGCTCCAACCTCCTCACGTCTAAAAGCGACTGAGATGGCCTGCAGCTTGACATACAGATCGGGAGTGTTGCCGGCACCGAATTAACTCGTGCCATTTGGGCAGCCTGCTCGTCGAAAAAAACGTAGTACAGAAACCGAAAACGCACTTGGTAACGACCGATTCGCCTTCCTCCGAAGGTTTGACCGACCGAAATACCCTCGGCAGGGCGATTACTGTTGCAGTCTGAATGTGTTGGCCAAATCAATGCACCACAAACACTATATCGCTTCGGGCACTCGACACCTTGCCATGTCCGCAACACCCTCTCGGCTAACTCTACCTGTCCAGCGCTTGAGCTTGAGCTTGGCACTGTATGATATCAGCATCACATATCCCACAAGAGTCGCATGGTTGTCAAGAGCGGGGATGGACGGACACTTACCATCTGGTAATAGATTTCACGCATCTTCAACAATGTCCGTCCCGTTGTACAGGATCTGGCCTGAATCTGCGGAATAAAACCTGAACGTTTGTCAGCCGTCTGGATACTGTGCGCTGATTGTGCTCCTCACTAGCCACTGACCTTTCGAGAAGTGAGATAACTGTTGTTTTTCCGCAACCTGAGTTGATGTCGGTTGTCGGCCTATAACTACCCGTTCTCATCTTTCCACGTCGCCGTAGGCTGCTCACAGCCGGGTCGCTTGCATTCAGATCGCCTTGGAGAACACCGGTAGCTTCCGAGACTGTGCCGCGACTGAAAGCCACTCAGTCCCAGTATGCTGCTACATGATGCCTCGCTTCGCCAGGCTTCAAGCCGGTTGCCCGGAACTTGACGGCACCCGATATTGATCCATGTTGGCTATTCACTTGGTTCGCTTGATGCTTCGGTTAGGGAGTTTTTGTGTTACAAACTCGTCACTTATGGTTGGTTTTCCGTTTACTGTTTCTGAGCGAACTGCTGTCCTTTGACATACACGCCACTCAGGCGTGGATTTTATAGAGGCAGGCAGCATCCCGTACCACATCAGCCAGCTCCTTTACAGTTTCCTTGTCCCGCGGTAACGTGTGGCCCTTCGCGTGATCAAAGAGATAGGCAGTATCGGGATCGCAGACATTGTAAAAGGCCAGAGATCCATGGACATAAGGGTCCAAGGAGCCGACTAGAGTGCAGACGCTGTCAGCCAAATATCCATGGATAGCATTCTGGTAAGCGCTCTTACTCACTAATATGACATGTGGGGATTTCTATTATGACATCGGACTCGTCGCTCAGAATCATGTGGTGGGTGTCTGGGTCGACGGGGGCCCAGTCAGCGAAAAAAAGATGGCATACTTGAACATGGGCTTGATGCCCTTTTTCTTGAAGCGCCTCTGCTCGTGAAGCAGAAGCGTGGCAGCAACGGTGGCGCCTTCCGAATAGCCAATGATGGCATCAAACGGGCCGCGCTCGTCCATGATTTTGATCAGGTATTTGAGTGCGTTGTCGGCACTGCGATGTGAGGTGGCGACGCCCTCGCTCATCAGCTCTCGCATGGTGTCCTCGGGGCTCTCGCAGTCGGGAAAGTCCCTGATTCTGGCCAGGACGTCATCGTCTTCGGTCTTTTCCACATCCTGGTCGGGCCCGTAAAGGTAGAGAAGAGGTAGCTGGTTGATTTTGGTAGAAACTGCAACCTTCCACTTGCTCGGAGTGTTTGGGACGGGAGAGTTCTACCTGGCACAAATGACCAAGAAGTATCTTTTTACTTAAACTCTGCGGGTCAGTACAGAAAGAGGGATTGATTAGAGGTACTGATACCTTGACTCTTAGCACTTACGTGCGGCAAGTGCCGTGTCTGCGTAGAGGTAATGTGACAAGTACCGACCGATCAAGCCACCAATCACAGGGAGCGATTAAATGTTATTGATAAAAAGCTTCATCAAACGACGACATGCCTTCCGCTTCCAAAGACCACCTCGATGTTCACTCACTCGTCACTTCCGTGTCTGTCAACATCCAGCACCAGGACATCGACCATGTGCAGCTTGTTCCTTCCCATCACTTCCATTCGTCCCTTAGGCCGCGCAAATTGATCATCGCTGTGACATGCCAACCACAGTCGCCCTCCAAGATGCCATGACACTCCCACCCTCCCGGCCTCGTCAATCCAACCTCTCGCCGGACACAGTCAAGGTCATCTGTTATTCCACCCACTCCCACTCCGCTCTTCAACCCAGGAGAGTCACTGCAGTGGTCTCGCATATTGTCCTCCTGCCAGATCGGGCCTGTGATCCCGATCCATCCCGTATACTGCCGTCTCTCCAGCTGCCGTCTGATAAGAGTCCAACTCCTCCGCTCTGTTGCCTTGCCCACTTCTGACCAAGAATATATGCCCGTCACAACGCACAAGCTGCTGCCCTCCTGAGACAGCCAAAAGCCCTGACAAAGAGACAAGGCAACCCGACCTCCTTGGCCTGTCGGATGCCCGCAATGTTTCTACTCCGGCCGAGTTTTGGGAACTCTGCACTAGGGCCCAGTCCGGCTGGTCCGAAATCCCCAAGCAGAGATTCAACAGTGCCCGCTTCCACCATCCCAATCAGGGCAAAGGCGGCACCCTGAATCCCGTCGGCAGCAACTTGTTGAATGTAGACCTGGCTGCCTTCGATGCCTCGTTTTTTGGTCTGACTGAAAAGGAGGCCATTTCCATGGATCCCCAGCAGCGTCTTCTTCTCGAATGCACCTTTGAAACACTCGAAAATGCCGGCATTCCAAAGCATACCATTGTCGGAAAGGACGTTGGCGTTTTCGTCGGCGGTTCCTTTCCCGAGTACGGATCTCATCTCTTCAGAAACCCAGGTACCATACCTATGCACCAGGCAACCAGGCAACCGGTAAGCATCTTTAGTTCCGTCCATCGAAACAAGAGAGACATCAAAGATCCTGCGAGTCTGACACTTTGCTTTGTACATTGGCTTGAACAGGTTGTGCATATGCCATGCAGTCCAACCGCATATCGCACTTCTTCAACCTGCGAGGCCCCAGTTTCACGGCCGATACAGCATGTTCCTCTAGCATGGTAGCCATACCTACACCTACCTGGCTTGTCAGAGCTTGCGAACCGGTGAATCTAGCTCCGCTTTGGTCGGCGGCTGCCACCTCAACATGCTTCCCGAGTTCTGGGTCTCCTTTTCGACTTGCAGGTGAGTCTAATACAACCAGCAAGGCTTCCCCTGCTACCATAGCGTCGCCTTATCGGTTGCATCGGATCGTTCCAATGTTCTAACCTTCACGGTCGCAGACTGGTCTCGGATACCGGCCGTTCATTTTCCTTTGACAATCGAGGCACGGGGTTTGGCCGTGGAGAGGGCTGTGGCATGATTGTCCTGAAGCCACTGAACCAGGCCATAAAGGACAACGATCCCATCAGGGCAGTCATTGCCGCAACTGGCCTCAACCAGGATGGCAAGACGCCCGGCATCACTATGCCAAATGGGTCAGCGCAAGGTCAGTCAGCACCCATAGTCACGATAATTGATCTGACTCGAATGAGAAACTGACCCCCAATATCGACCTGAAGAGGACCTCATGCGCCAAGTATATGGCAATGCTGGCCTCGACCCGAATTTGTGCGGTCTTGTCGAAGCCCATGGAAACGACACTAGGGTCGGTGACCCCATCGAAGCTACTGCCATTCACAATGTTTTGGGCCAAGACAGAAGCCCATGCAACCCTCTATGGATCGGCTATGTAAAATCTAACATTGGCCATCTGGAAGGGGCTTCTGGTATGTCATTATTACTCCGCTACTCCCAAACATTGGCCGCCCTATTCAAGACTATCGTGTCCTGCTTCTCCGTCTTCAGGTATTGCCGGTGTCATCAAAGCAGCCCTCGTGCTTGAGCGTGGCTTCATCCTTCCAAATCATGATTTCAAGCAGCCAAACCCAAAGATCCCCTGGAAAGAATGGAACCTAAAGGTCCCGGTGACACAACGGCCGTGGCCGCGCGGAAGAAAGTACATCAGTGTCAACAATTTCGGTTTTGGTGGCACAAACGGCCATATTGTACTGACAGCAGCACCATTCCTGGGTTCCGGAACTTCTGGGTCCTCCCATGAAGGTACCATCATGGCGTCGGATAAGTCAGGGCCAGGCCGCAAGCTTTACGTCATCCCGGCCAATGACAAGGCGATTCTTTCGCAACAGATGAAGAACATCGTCGTCTACCTTGAGCAGAGGCCGGAGATCTTCCAGGTAGATCTGACCAGCAACCTTGCTTACACGCTTGGACAGCGGCGATCCCTCCTGCAATGGAGAGCTGCCATCCCCGCCATCAACCCCTTTGAATTGATCGAAGCTATCAACGGAGAACAGGTTATAACCGGTTTCGCTCGGTTTCTTTACCGGTCAAGGTGCTCAATGGTATGCCATGGGTCGGGAATTGTACGAGCAATATCCAACATTCACCGCGAGTGTTTTGCAGGCCGACGCCTGTTTAACTGCTCTCGGGGCGGAAGGGTCACTTATTGGTAAGCATGGGTCTCCAACATAAAGTCCCTCCCTAACATATCTTTGTAAGGATGTCACTGACTCAATTACTATTCTGGCAGAGGAACTCGGAAAAGATGCCAAAACCAGCACGATCAGTGAGGCACATATTAGCCAACCATCATGTACTGCGGTACAATCAGCACTCGTCAACTTGCTACGAGGCTGGGGTCTGCGGCCAACTGCTGTGGCGGGCCACTCGAGTGGTGAAATCGCTGTTGCATATGCTGCGGGCATCATTGACTTCGAGTCTGCCATGGCAATTGCCTACTATCGAGGCGGCAGACTGATTCCTATTCTCAAATAAAAGTACCTTGAGCTTCAGGGTCGCATGATGGCTGTTGGGGGGACTAAGAAGGAATCCATACCCCTGATCGAAGGACTACAAGCGAAGGAAGTCAGGATTGCTTGCTACAACAGTCCTTCCAGTTTGACCATTTCCGGCGATGAAGAGGCAGCTTTTCAACAGGCGTTTGGTCGTCGACGTCGCTTACCATTCCCACCACATGAACTTGGTCGCCAAGGATTACCGTGCTTCCATCGCCAGCCTTCAACTGCCAGCTCGAACTGACGTGCAGTTTCACTCTTCTCTGTATGGCCATCTTGTGGACGGTACCGATTTGCAGGCTAACTACTGGGTTGACGACTTGACTTGTCCTGTACGCTTCAGCGAGGCGTTGCAGAGCATGCTTGCGCCGGTCGGCGAGCACAAGCACGGAGTCAACATGCTCGTCGAACTCGGCCCCCATTCCGGGCTTCAAGGACTTATCAAACAGGTGCTCAAAGAGGTCGGTGGAAGCACACCAAAGATTCCCTACGCTTCTGTTCTTATTAGGAAACGAAACGCCGTCGAGACCGCTCTGGAACTTGCCGCACAGTTATTCACCAGAGGGGCAAATCTTGACTTTAGTGCCGTCAACTTCCCTAAGCCAACCAAACCACCAACGCTGCTGACAGATCTACCACGGTACCCCTGGAACCATTCTACCAGGTATTGGCAAGAGTCTCGTATGACAGGTATGCACAAGAACGCGAGTGGTTCAAGGAGCGACATCATTGGTACCTTGGCCAACTACTCAAGCGATCTAGAGTCCACGTGGCGCAACATCGTTCGCCTGGACGACCTGCCCTGGCTGCGCCATCACATGATTCAATCCTTGGTCATGTTTCCCATGTTTGGCTTTCTTGCTATGGCTATGGAGGCCGCCTCCCAGAGGGCGAAAAGCAAACACTGCTCATTTGATAGGTTTCAGATGAGAGATATTGCCATGGAACAAAGCCCCTAGTGATCCCAGACAACGACATTGAGGTTATAATCAGTCTTCGTCCGCACCAGGAGAGTATCTTTGTTTCATCTGAGACGTGGGACGAGTTCAGGGTGTGCTCATGGTCTTCTGGTCAAGGTTGGATAGAGCATTGCGTTGGTTTGATCGCAACGGTGAAAGCTACAGACAATGATGTGGTTCAGGGCCTACAGACCGGTAATGGCTTTGAAGACCACCTGCATTCTGTTGCATCCACCATCGACAACACACAATGGGCTTCGGTCAATCCCCAGCACATGTACGAGACCCTCAACAAGCTTGAGGTTGTGTACGGGCCTACCTTTCAAGGTTTCAGCAATATCAACGCATGCGATACACAGTCGACAGGAGATCTTGTTGCTCCAGATGTCGCACAAGAGATGCCGGGTGGGTACTTGACCGAAGCCGTGATACAGCCCGCATTTCTCGAGTCGCTCATTGGCATGTACTGGCCAATACTTGGGGCCGGGCGCCGGCAAGTCGACACGATCTACCTACCGTCCTCGATTGAGTACATGACCATCTCTTCAAGCATAACCCAACTGGCAAACGAGCCTGGAAATAAGCTCCGCGCCATCTGCAAGGGCGAGGTCTTTCCTGGCATTCATCGGCTGTTCAAGGTTCACATGGTTGCGGCCCCTGCCGCTTCTCTGGAGAGCACGATTTCAATTGATGGCTTGACAGTCTCTCCTGTGCTGAACGGAGATACTCTAGAGAAAAGCAGCGCTCCTCGCGACCTCTGCTACAAACTGGAATGGGAACACATTTTGGAGCCTGACCATATGATAAAGCAGCTTCCTGTTGATGCCCAGATTGTAATCATTCACGAGGATTCCAACTTTCAGCAACTTGTCGCCCTGGGGTTGGCGAACGCACTCGAGCAAGCCACGGGAAGGTTACCTGAAGTCGGTAAGCTCGACACAGTTGATCCAGAAGGAAAGACTTGCATCTTCCTAAATGAGCTGCATCATCCTTTCCTGGCCACTCTTTCGCCATCGCAGTTCTCTGGCTTGCAAAAGCTTTTGATCGGGGTTGAAGCCATTCTATGGGTAGTCAAGGGAGCCTACGAAAAGTGCACCGAACCGGAAGCAAACATGGTTACCGGCCTCAGCAGGTCCATCCGTTCGGAAACTGCACTTCGGTTTGCTACACTGGATCTCGATGCGGCCTCGCCCCTCTCGGAAGCTAAGGCCGCAGAGGTGATTTTCAGCGTCTTCAAGATCGTTCTGGGTCTGCTTCCTCGTCGATGAGTGAACTGGAGTTCATGGAGAGGGAAGGATCCCTTTTCACCCCGCGTATCACCCATGACAGAGAGACTGACGAAGAAGTGCACAACTTTACAAATCCAAGAGCCTTAGAGCCCACCGCTTTTGGTGACAACGGCCGACTTCTGAGGCTAGAGATCTCTGCGCCCGGTGCTTTGGATACACTTCACTTTGTCGACGGTCACTCACTGGAAGTGCCGCTGGCAATTGATTAAATTGAGATTGAGGTCAAGGCTGTCGGCATGAATTTCCGGGACGCCATTGGCTGCAAAGTGTCAAATTCCCATCACCATGTCGGGTGCTGAAGCAAGCGGGATTGTTATCGCTGTTGGGAGCAGTGTCTGCGCTTTCAAGGTTGGCGATCGCGTTGCAGCGCTCACCCAAGGCGCTTTTGCGACACGAACGAGGGCAACTGCCAGCCTAGCATTCAAGGTCCCGGGACACATCTCCTTGACGCAGCTGCCACATTGCCCCTTGGATATTGCGTTGCATACTACAGCCTGGTTGATGGCGGGCGCTTGGCTGAGGGAGAAACAGTTCTCATTCACCAAGCAGCAGGGGCCGTTGGTCAAGCAGCCATTTGCCTCACTCAGATGACTGGAGCTGAGATTTTCGCAACGGTTGGGAGTGCTGAGAAGAAGGAGCTGCTCATCAATGAGTTCGGTCTCCCTTCCGATCATGTCTTGTACAGTCGCGACACTAGTTTTGGGCCTACTATTCGCCGTGCTACATATGGCAGGGGGGTAGATGTTATCCTCAACTCGCTGATCGGCGATGGCCTGCGGGAATCCTGGGAGTCTCTCGGCAAGTTTGAGCGGCTCGTTGACATAGGCAAGCGCGACTCTGCCTCGAAGCCCTGAATCGAAGTATCCGC
>HF972818.1:292271-302694 GCA_000604185.2 Neurospora sublineolata FGSC 5508 | reverse complement strand
CTTCCAGCCACCGTGCTGGCAGACAGCACGTTCCTTAACAACCTGCAGGCCACCGTGAACAACTGGATCAAGTCCATTCAAGTGATTACCAAGATGACGAGGGACCCAACCACCGGCACGGCCAACCAAGAAATCAATTTTTGGTTGTCCATGGAGGCGGCACTCGAGGGAATCGAGAACCAACTGCGGAGTGAAGGAGTTATGCTCACGCTTGATATCCTCAAGCATGCCAAGCGTTTCCAGGCCACTGTCAGCTTCACAGCTGATACAGGTTTGAAGGAAGCCATGGAAAAGGTTCAAAAGTACAATCAGCTCATGAGAGATTTCCCGCTCGATGAGTTGTTGTCTGCTACCACCCTTACCAAGGTTCAGGAATCCATTGGGCAGATTTTTGGCCACCTCAACAAGAAGCTGAGGATATGCCCATATCCCATCCGCCGCGCGCTCCCGTTGGTCGAAGCCATTTCCGGTGACTTGGACGAGGTCCTACACCGACTGCTTCCTGGAACGGAGCTAGTCAAACTCGACTATGAAGAGTTCAAAGGTGTCATGAAGCAGGCAGGTAGCATCTTCCGCGCTTGGGACGAAAGCATCAAAGAATTCACCAATGTTGCTCGTGAAGTAACTCGCCGGCGTAACGAGAAGTTCATTCCTATCAAGATTAACCCACGTCACGCTGAGCTTCAGTCTCGCTTGGACTATGTCCACAACTTTCGTGATAACCACGAGCAACTCCAAAGGACAATTATCAATGTGCTGGGTCCCAAGGCAACTGTTAATGGCATTGTCGCGGCGTCCGGCGCTAATGGTGTCGCCGTAGTCGAAGAAATCGGCGATGTGGACGCGGTTGATGAGGTCAAGCAGGCTTGGGAGGCTTTGAAGGATGTTGATTTGCTTGATTGCTCCCGCGAAGGCACCGAAAAATGGGTACGCGCAGAGAATATCTACAATGAGCGCACTGCTCGTGTGGAAAATTCTATCATTGCCCGCCTTCGTGATCGTCTGGCCACGGCCAAGAACGCCAACGAGATGTTCCGCGTCTTCTCCAAGTTTAACGCTCTATTCGTGCGCCCCAAGATTCGTGGTGCCATTGCCGAGTACCAAACGCAGCTCATCGACAACGTAAAACAGGCCATTAGTTCCCTGCACGAGCGTTTCAAGCAGCAATATGGCCACTCGGAGGCCCATGCTATGGCTCAGCTTCACGATCTGCCGCCTGTGTCAGGTGCTATAATATGGGCCAGACAAATTGAGCGGCAACTTGATCAGTATATGAAGAAGGTTGAGCAAGTCCTTGGTTCAGATTGGGCTCTTCATACCGAGGGCCAAAAGCTTCAGAATGAGAGTGACCTGTTCAGGAAGAAGCTGGATACCAGGCCCATCTTTGAGGCCTGGCTTCATGACGTCCAGAGGAAGCAGATATCCATCTCCGGCTTGCTGTTTACCATTAACAGGATCCGCTCTGCTGGAAACATCCTCGAGTTGGCCGTGAACTTCGACGCGCAGGTCATCGCGTTGTTCAAGGAAACCCGAAACCTGCTTTGGCTCAACTACCCTGTCCCCCACTCGGTTAACAATGTGGCCAAAGAGGCAAAGCGCGTATATCCCTTTGCTGTCAGTTTGATGGAAAGTGTCAGGACATTTGCCCAGACAAACCGCCAGATTTCTGACATGTCCGAGGTCGCTGTGCTGCTGAGCGGCCACCGTAACGATGTGTATACGCTGATTTCCAAGGGCATACCGCTTAGGTGGGAGACATTCGTCAACACCTACGAAGTGCACTTCAAGCCAACCTTCAATCCCAACACCCCACTGGGCCAGACAGGCTCCAAGGTTAGCGAGACGAAGCATGTCATGTTCATCCGCGAGTTCGCTGCTTCGGTTTCGTTGTTGCAGTCCAAGACTCTCCTTCTTGCCAATATCTATGTCACGGTACAGAAGGCACTCAACGAGCTCAAGACATGTCCTTATGAGGCATCGGCCTTCCAATCACGCCTCGAAACCATTCAGCATGCAGTTGACCAGCTGAACCTGGAGCAGTATGTCAACCTTGGTTACTGGGTAGAGCGCATGAACAGGCAAATCAAGGCTGTTCTGTATACTCGTCTGCAGTTCGCAATTCAGGCTTGGATCCAAGCATTCGAAGACGAGAATGTTGAGCGTCCGAGCGAGCGCAAGAGGCTTCTAGAAATCGCCTCTCCTGATGCGGTGAAGTCGGATGGGCCCCTTATCAAGAATTTGGTGCACGAAATCACCATGCGGAACCAAGTCATCTATCTCGACCCGCCTCTCGAATACGCAAGAGCCAGCTGGTTTGCCCAGTTGCAGGACTGGATTGGGGTTATCTGCAACCTAAAGAAGATCAAGGCGACCAGGTACACCATGAGTCTTAGCACAGAAGTGGTTGACGAGCCGCGGTTCAATGATCTTCCCGGTGATTGCACCGAGGAGCTTCTCAGGGTGCAGACTTCAGTGGAGAAGAAGATTCGCGAGATTGGCGCCTATGTTGACAAGTGGCTGCAGTTCCAGTCCCTCTGGGATCTCCAATCCGAGCATGTCTATGACGTTCTTGGTGACCAGCTTTCAAGGTGGCTCCAGCTTCTTCAAGAGATTCGCAAGACCAGACAAACCTTCGATACCACGGAGGTCAGCCGCTCGTTTGGCCACCTCACCATTGACTACGATCAGGTCCAGACCAAGGTCAATGCCAAGTACGACCAGTGGCAGCAGGATATTCTTATCAAGTTTGCCAGCCGCCTCGGAAACCGCATGCGCGAAGTGTATGCGGAGCTTGAGAAGGCTCGCAAGGACCTCGAGGGCCAGGCGATGACTGCCAACTCCACGGCCGAGGCTGTCCGGTTCATTACGATTGTCCAGAGCTGCACTAGACAGGTTAAGCTGTGGGCTCCCGAGATTGAGACCTTTAGGCAGGGTGAATCGACCCTTGTCCGCCAGCGATACCATTTCCAGAATGACTGGTTGCATGCCGAGCAGGTGGACGGCATGTGGGATATGCTCAATGAACTGCTTGCCCGCAAGAGCAAGATTGTTACCGACCAGTCTGATGCCCTTCGAGCCAAGATTACTGCCGAGGATAAGGTGGTCAACGACAAGATCACCGAGATCGCACACCAGTGGAACGAAGAGAAGCCCGTGTCTGGCACCATTGCACCGGATGTCGCCTCTGCCACCCTCACCCATTTCGAACAACGCATCACCAAGTTGCAGGAGGAGTCGGCCATGGTGGCCAAGGCCAAGGAGGCGCTCGATTTGGCGCCTACTCCCGACACTTCGCTCGGTGTTATCCTCGAAGAGGTTCAGGACTTTAAGTCCGTTTGGGCGTCGCTGTCCACCATCTGGAAGAACCTCAATGAGCTTCGTGAGACGCTTTGGAACAGTGTTCAGCCGAGAAAGATCCGTGCGTCGATCGATAACCTCATCAAGATGACCAAGGAGATGCCGAGCAGGATGAGACAGTATGCCGCGTTTGAGCATATCCAGAACGTGCTGAGGCAGCTGATGAAGGTTAACCCTATTCTGGGTGAGCTCAAGTCAGAGGCCGTTCGTGATAGACATTGGACCAAGATCTACAAGCAAATCAAGCCGGGTAAACGCTACTCCCCCGTCTCAATGACCCTCGGAGACGTCTGGGACTTGAACCTCGTCGCCACTGAGGTAATTGTCAAGGATATCATCATCCAGGCTCAAGGTGAAATGGCTCTCGAAGAGTTTCTCAAACAGGTCCGTGAGACATGGACAAGCTACGGCCTTGAGCTCGTCCAATACCAGCAAAAGTGTCGCCTTATCCGTGGCTGGGACGACCTCTTCGCTAAGTGCAGTGAGAACCTGAACTCGCTCCAGGCCATGAAGCACTCGCCCTATTACAAGGAGTTCGAAGAGGAGGCGTCCTCTTGGGAAGAGAAACTCAACCGCGTGCACGTCTTGTTCGACATCTGGATCGACGTCCAACGCCAGTGGGTTTATCTGGAAGGTGTGTTCCACGGAAACGCGGATATCAAGCATCTGCTGCCCATCGAGTCTTCTCGCTTCCAGAACATTAATAGTGAATTCTTGGCGGTCATGAAGAAGGTTTACAAGCAGCCCAATGTCTTGGACGTGCTGAACATCCCCAATGTTCAGAAGTCACTTGAGCGCCTCGCTGAGCTGCTCAACAAGATCCAGAAGGCGCTCGGCGAGTATCTCGAGAAGGAGCGCGTATCATTCCCAAGATTCTACTTCGTTGGTGACGAAGACTTGCTGGAAATGATTGGTAACAGCAACGACACCATGCGCATTGCCAAGCATTTCAAGAAGATGTTCGCCGGCCTGAACGGGCTTGTCATGGATGAGGACGGTGTCATCTCGGGCTTTACCAGCAAAGAAGGCGAGACGGTCAGACTCAAGAAGGAGATCAATCTCGTCAAGACCCCCAGGATCAACGACTGGCTCGCGCTGCTGGAGAGTGGTATGAAGGCTACGCTTGCCGAACTGCTCGCTGAGGCAGTGGATGAGTTTACACCCATTTTCTCGAGCGAACAGGTTGATCGCGACGCACTGATCAAGTTCATGAACACCTACCCCAGTCAGATCGTCGTGCTCGCTACGCAGGTTGTTTGGACCACCATGGTGGACCAGGCACTCGCCGATGGCGGAAAGGACCTCCAGTTGCTGTTTGACCGCGAAGTTCAGGTCCTTCGGATGCTTGCTGATACTGTTCTCGGCGATCTTGAAGTCCTGCTTCGGAAGAAGTGCGAGCAGCTTATCACTGAATGCGTCCACCAGCGCGATGTGATCGAGAAGCTCAACAAGCTCAACGCCAACTCCAACACACACTACATGTGGCTTCTGCAGATGCGCTATGTTTACAATCCGGAAGGGGACTTCCTCCAGCGTCTGCACATTAAGATGGCCAATGCCAAGCTTAACTATGGCTTTGAATATCTCGGTGTTCCTGATAGGCTTGTTCGCACGCCGCTTACGGACAGGTGCTTCCTTACGCTCACCCAGGCTCTGTGCCAGCGGTTGGGTGGTTCGCCATACGGTCCTGCTGGAACAGGTAAGACGGAGTCCGTTAAGGCGCTCGGTCTACAACTTGGTCGCTTCACGTTGGTCTTCTGCTGCGACGATACCTTCGACAACCAGGCCATGGGTCGTATCTTCCTCGGTATCTGCCAGGTCGGTGCTTGGGGCTGCTTCGATGAGTTTAATCGTCTGGAGGAGAAGATTCTCTCGGCTGTCTCGCAGCAGATCCAGGATATCCAGCTCGGCCTGAAGATGGGCGCCGAAGATGAGAAGGCACAGATCGAGCTTGACGGCAGACAAATCCACGTCAACGCCAACGCCGGTATTTTCATCACCATGAACCCTGGCTATGCCGGCCGTTCCAACCTGCCCGATAACTTGAAGAAGCTGTTCAGGAGCGTAGCTATGTCGAAGCCCGACAAGGAGCTCATTGCCGAGGTCATGCTTTACTCCCAGGGTTTCAACCAGGCAAAGCAGTTGAGTAAGCATACCGTGCCGTTCTTCGACCAGTGCTCCCAGAAACTGTCCAAGCAGGCGCATTACGACTTTGGTCTCAGAGCCCTGAAGAGCGTGCTCGTTAGTTCCGGTGGCCTGAAGCGCGCTAGACTGTTGGAGACCGGCGATGCTGAGTCGCTTGGCCCCGAAGATGTTGTCGAGCCTGAGATTATCGTGCAAAGTATCAGGGAGACGATCGCTCCCAAGTTGATCAAGTCTGATGTGGAGATCATGATGGAGATCGAAAGCGTTTGCTTCCCCGGTGTGAAGTATGTTCCTGCCAGCCTCGAGAAGCTGCAAGAGGCCATCAGGCGTTTGGCGGCAGAGAGGCAGCTGGTGGTCAACGACACCTGGATGACCAAGGTCCTGCAGCTTTATCAGATCCAAAAGATTCATCATGGTGTCATGATGGTGGGTAACTCTGGCTCCGGCAAGTCGGCCGCATGGCGGTTGTTGCTCGACGCCCTTCAGCAAACGGAGAACGTCGAGGGCGTCTCTCATGTCATTGACAGCAAGGTCATGTCCAAGGAAGCTCTCTATGGTAACCTGGATTCGACCACCAGAGAGTGGACCGATGGTCTGTTCACCAGCATTCTCCGCAAGATTGTTGATAACCTCCGTGGTGAGGACGCCAAGCGCCACTGGATCGTCTTCGACGGTGATGTCGACCCCGAATGGGTTGAGAACTTGAACAGCGTTCTCGATGACAACAAGCTTCTCACCTTGCCCAACGGTGAGCGTCTCAACCTCCCACCCAACGTTCGGATCATGTTTGAGGTCGAGAATCTCAAGTACGCCACCCTCGCTACTGTCAGTCGATGCGGTATGGTGTGGTTCAGCGAGGACACCGTCACACCCGATATGATGGTTTCCAACTACATTGAAACCCTGCGAACCGTTGCCTTCGAAGATCTCGACGAGGATGCGGTCGCCACAGGCCAGACATCTGCTAAGGCACTAGCTGTCCAGAGCCAGGCAGCTGATCTGCTCCAAGAATTCTTGACAAGAGACAACCTGATTTCCGAAGTTCTCAAGGAGGCTGAGAACTACGAGCACATCATGGAGTTCACAGTCGCGAGAGTCCTCAGCACTATGTTCTCGCTCCTGAACAAGGCTGTCAGAGATATCATCGAGTACAATTCCACGCATGTTGATTTCCCTATGGATCCAGAACAGACGGAGGGCTATATCTCCAAGAAGGTGCTTCTTGCCTTGGTGTGGGCGCTCACCGGTGATTGCCCTCTCAAAGATCGCAAGACCTTTGGTGACAAGGTCGCAGCATTGGCGAGCTTTGGATCACCGCCAGTGGATGGAACGAGTTCGTTGATTGACTTTACCGTCACAATGCCTCAGGGCGAATGGCAGACGTGGCAGCAGCATGTTCCTACCATAGAGGTTAATACCCACTCGGTAACCCAGACTGATGTCGTCATCCCCACGCTCGACACCATCCGTCACGAGGATGTGTTGTACTCGTGGCTGGCCGAGCATAAGCCGCTGCTCCTTTGCGGTCCTCCTGGTTCCGGTAAAACAATGACGCTGTTTAGCGCTCTGAGGAAGTTGCCCAACATGGAGGTTGTTGGTCTCAACTTCTCGAGTGCTACTACACCGGACCTGCTCATCAAGACATTTGAGCAGTATTGCGAGTACAAGAAGACCTTGAACGGAGTCATGCTCTCGCCTACCCAGATTGGACGTTGGCTTGTCATCTTCTGTGATGAAATTAACTTGCCTGCTCCCGACAAGTACGGCACTCAGCGCGCCATTTCCTTCCTCCGCCAGCTGGTTGAACACAACGGTTTCTGGAGGACTTCAGACAAGGCGTGGGTCACTCTTGATAGAATCCAGTTTGTCGGTGCTTGCAACCCTCCTACCGATGCCGGTCGTACGCCCATGGGTGCAAGATTCCTCAGACACGCGCCTCTTATCATGGTTGATTACCCCGGTGAGCTGTCGCTCATGCAGATCTACGGCAGCTTCAACGCGGCTATTCTCAAGGTCATTCCCTCGCTGCGCGGATACTCCGAGGCACTTACCCAAGCCATGGTGCGCTTCTATCTCGAGTCGCAGGAACGGTTCACACCCAAGATTCAACCACACTATGTCTACAGTCCTCGTGAGTTGACGAGATGGGCGCGTGGTGTGTATGAAGCTATCAGGCCGCTTGAGACGTTGTCTGTCGAGGGCCTCATCCGTATCTGGGCCCACGAAGCGCTGCGTCTGTTCCAAGACAGATTGGTTGACGAGGAAGAGCGCAAGTGGACCGATGATGCGGTGCGCAGAATCGCCATGGAGTACTTCCCTACCATCGACGAGCAGAAGGCGCTTGGTGGGCCTATCCTCTTTTCCAACTGGCTGTCCAAGAACTACGTACCGGTTGATCGCGAGCAGTTGCGCGATTTCGTCAAGGCTAGACTCAAGACTTTCTGCGAGGAAGAGGTCGATGTGCCGCTTATTCTGTTCAACGATGTCCTGGAGCATGTCTTGCGCATTGATCGTGTGTTCAGACAGCCGCAGGGCCATTTGATTCTGATTGGTGTCAGTGGCTCTGGAAAGACGACGCTGTCAAGGTTCGTGGCTTGGATGAACGGTTTGAAGGTGTTCCAGATCAAGGTGCATGGCAAGTACTCGGCCGAGGACTTTGATGAGGATTTGAGGGAGGTGTTGAGGAGGTGTGGTTGCAAGGGAGAGAAGATCTGCTTCATTATGGATGAGTCCAACGTGCTGGATTCTGGTTTCCTCGAGAGGATGAATACCCTTCTCGCCAACGCGGAAGTGCCGGGTCTGTTCGAGGGCGATGATCTCGCCGCCCTCATGACGGCTTGCAAGGAAGGCGCGCAGCGCCAGGGCTTGCTGCTTGATTCACAGGAAGAGCTGTACAAGTGGTTCACGGGCCAGATTGTCAAGAATCTTCACGTGGTGTTCACCATGAACCCGCCCGGGGAGGATGGCCTGTCGTCCAAGGCTGCCACGTCGCCTGCGCTCTTCAACCGTTGCGTGCTCAACTGGTTCGGAGACTGGTCCGATCAAGCACTGTTCCAAGTTGCACACGAGCTTACTCATTCTGTGGATCTGGATCGGCCAAACTGGACCGCGCCGGATACGATTCCCGTTGTCTACAGGGGTCTCAACTTGCCGCCGTCGCATAGAGAGGCGGTTGTCAACGCCATGGTTTACATCCATTACTCGCTGCAGCGCTTCAACGCCAAGCTGCTCAAGCAGCAGGGCAAGATCACTTTCCTCACTCCCCGTCACTTCCTCGATTTCGTTGCCCAATATGTCAAGCTTTACAACGAAAAGCGGGAGGATCTTGAGGAGCAACAGCGCCATCTCAACGTTGGTTTGGAGAAGTTGCGTGACACAGTCGACAAAGTCCGTGACCTCAGAGTCACTCTGTCAGAGAAGAAGGTTCAGTTGGAGCAGAAGGACGCCGAGGCCAATGAGAAACTGCAGCGCATGGTGGCTGACCAACGCGAGGCCGAACAAAGGAAGAACATCTCTCTCGAGATCCAGGCTGCGCTTGAGAAGCAGGAAGCCGAGGTTGCATCCCGCAAGAAGGTCGTGCTTGAGGATCTCGCCAGGGCAGAACCAGCTGTCGAGGAGGCCAAGGCTTCGGTTAGCAGCATCAAGAGGCAGCATCTCACGGAAGTCAGGTCTATGCCTACTCCTCCCTCTGGTGTCAAGCTTGCGCTTGAGTCTGTTTGCACACTCATTGGCCACAAGGCGAACGACTGGAAGACTATCCAGGGTATTGTCCGCAGAGATGATTTCATTGCCAGCATTGTCAACTTCAACAACGAGAAGCAGATGACCAAGAGTCTCAGAGTCAAGATGCGCAATGAGTTCTTGGCCAATCCGGAGTTTACCTTTGAGAAGGTCAATCGCGCGTCCAAGGCCTGCGGTCCCCTCGTACAGTGGGTTGAGGCGCAGGTCAACTATGCTGAGATTCTGGACCGTGTTGGGCCCCTCAGGGAGGAAGTCATGTTGCTTGAGGAACAGGCTCTCCAGACCAAGGCCGAGGCCAAGGCTGTTGAGCAGACCATCTCCACCCTCGAAAACAGTATTGCACGATACAAGACCGAGTACGCGGCTCTCATCAGCGAGACGCAAGCCATCAAGGCGGAGATGTCGAGGGTGCAGTTCAAGGTCGACAGGAGTGTCAAGCTTCTTGACAGTTTGTCGAGCGAGAGAACCCGTTGGGAGGAGGGCAGCAAGTCTTTCGAGACACAGATCAGCACGCTTGTCGGCGACGTCCTTGTCGCGGCGGCTTTCTTGGCTTACAGCGGTCTGTACGACCAGACCTTCCGCAAGTCGATGATGGAAGACTGGCTTCACCAGCTCCACTTGTCGGGTGTCCAGTTCAAGCAACACAACCCAATGACCGAGTACCTCTCGACTGCAGATGAGAGGCTCAGCTGGCAGGAGAACACGCTGCCTGTGGATGACTTGTGCACGGAGAATGCGATTATCCTCAAGAGATTCAACCGGTACCCGCTCATCATCGATCCTTCGGGTCGCGTTACCGAGTTCCTTAACAGGGAGTCTAAGGATCGCAAGCTTACCGTCACAAGCTTCCTGGACGATTCATTCACCAAGGTTCTTGAAAGTTCTCTCCGTTTTGGTAACCCCATTCTCATTCAGGACGCTGAACACCTCGATCCTGTGCTCAACCATGTTCTCAATAAAGAGTACCAGAAGACCGGTGGTCGTGTCCTCATCCAACTTGGCAAGCAGCAAATCGATTTCTCGCCTGCCTTCAAGCTTTATCTCTCTACCCGAGATCCATCCGCTACGTTCGCGCCGGATATTTGCAGTAGGACGACGTTTGTCAACTTCACGGTCACGCAGAGCAGTTTGCAGACGCAGTCACTCAACGAGGTCCTTAAGTCTGAGAGACCTGACGTGG